>BHDV01010145.1:56710-68349 GCA_005406045.1 Adoxophyes honmai
GGACCCGCGGGACTTTTTGAAAAACAAACCGCAATCACTGCATTTCATTTGTTTTTAGTGTTCTTTAGGCTTATAATATTTTTGAATTTTGGGTCACCAGGCAAAAAGGTTAAGAACCGCTGGTCTAGACAATACCTACATACATGTGACAGCCAGATAGCCTGGTGGTTAAAGACCCAAACTGTGAAGCAGATTGAAGGCACACTGTGTGTCATGTTAACGATGTACAACTTCACTATTCATACTAAACTCAACGTTTCACGACTTGAGAAGCATTATCGCGGTCGTTAGTGGAGCTATCTCTGAGATGCCGTATCAATGGGGGCCATTAATCATCGAGAAAAAATCCCCATTCAACGGCAACTTATACAAAATAGCGCTCGCTGCCGAACAAAGTGATCCGTCAGTTCAGTTTAGGTGTTCAGTTTGAATTATTTTGACACTTATTTTGTATTTCGCGATTCTGGGCAGTATTGTCCTGTTTTTGAAAGTTGTGCAGAATCCCGAATATGAAGAAACAGTTGGTTTAAATTTGGTAAATGTATAGACATTTAGTTGGATTATTATTAGACACACTTATGGCATTATTGTTTCGTCAGCTCCGTATTTTATGAGATGGAGAGACTGAATATATTATTTTAGTTTTTTTTTATTAGTCTGGTGTATCCCACTGCTGGGTTATTTTAGTTTATTTAACTCTTATTTATTTTGCGGCCGTATTCATGGATACGATTACAATAATCACGTCATCGCACTAATATTACAAAAAGAAGAGCAAGTTGGAAGTTGTACGAAAATTCGTTAGCGCGATTTAGGATACCATTTTGACAGTTGATGCAGATGACGTTTGTAGAAAAAGTTCGACTACTCAACAATAGGTGGCGCTAGGACGTTACGTAAATTAAGGTTAACTGGCAGAGATCCCCTCGGGGATAAGCTCCGTCATACATGGAGCTGTTTTCATGTATTTTGTTTTTTTTTTAATTGTTTTAAGTGCAATAAAGAGTCATACAATACAATACAATTAAGAAGTACTAATCATAAAAGGGGACATCTTGTAAGCTTGACATTCTTAGAACAAAAAAAGTAGCATCAGTTAGATCTTTCCAGAAAAAGGTATTTATAGTTTAGCTCTAATACTTGCATAGCAATTCCGACCCGCATGTTTAAGCAACACCCAATCACACGGACCTCGGAGACAAGGAAATCGGCCCTTTGCCACCTGAAAGGAGCTGGAAGCTGTTTAATCATTCTGATTGCTAACGTCTTTATTACAACTGAATAGGGGCGTTTAATCGTAGGTAATTCTATCAAAGTGTACTACCTATGACCTTACAAAGCGATCCAATTATAAAAGGGCTTTAACTGGACTTCTAAATGTGATTTACTCGATTCGGCTTAGGATCCAAACCTGCTATGGGTCTATTTTGTAAAGGACTAAGGTACCTAGTCGCCCAATTGCTCGACGCTGTACCTATTAGGTAATAATTAAAAAAGCTGTAATAATTATCAATCTCTTAAATTATTGTAGACAGTATCCCAGAAAATCACAATTTTACTTCGTGACTCAGGAGACGTCACCATGGCAACTAGGGACATACTCGTACATAATTAATGATTGATTGACCATTAACTGAAATTGGTGCTAACTCGCCTTAGTAATATGATACTACAAACATTAATAAATAGGAACATTTTCCCCAGGAAAAATTCGAAGGGATTTGTTACATTGTCCACTAAGTATACTAAATTTACAAAAACTTTGCCCTGTTTGCTCTGTTAAAGGTCAAATAGAGTGCACAATGTACATAATACCTACCATAGGCAATCCCACGAAAACACAAAACACCACGCTAGACTAGGTTATATTCGTTGATTCATTCAATTTGGGCAAAAATAATCCGAAACTTTGATTGCTATGACCTTAACGTACCTACACCTCCACTGTTTGCTTGTAATCTATAAATGTAGATTGCCTTATTTTTGCACAATAAAGCGAAGAATTCACGAATAATCTTCTTCCCTACATTCTTACAAAGCAAAAAACGCCTTCATTCTGCCAACACATCGTCAAATTATATTCCAATGTCATTTCCCCAAGCTACCACAAATGAAATTTGACCGAACATCCTAGAGCGTTTTCATTTTCCTTCGCCTGAGGAGCCCTGATTATTTGGAGGGAACCCTTTCAGAGTAATTAGGGTTTGTTCGGTTCCTTATCTTTGTTTAGCAGACGCTGGATGCACCGAGCTAAGTAAAATTTAAAGAGTTTCTAACTTGACTCATTTGCTACTGGTTATTTGAATTGTTCTGTTTGTAATAACTAAAATATACAATTTTAACATTTTGTCTCTATTTCTGTTTGTTTATCACCCTCTGAAAATACAGCTGTGAAAATGGATTATGAGATTCTGTTGGGTTTGACATAGCTCAAAATTAAAACAGACTATAATTTAAAGTAAACGTCCCAGTCTTTGACGTTGTACTAGTATTCATCGTCTTAGATCGAGTTGACATTATAAAGATAAAAAAAATATTAGTTACCTAACAACTTATTTTTTGCGAAAGCAAATACCCATAGGGGTATTGATATTTTAAATTCTAATAAAAAAGAGCTTGCTAGCAAAATAACCTCACAAATACTCATGCAACTGAGTTGACTAACAATTTTGAGATGTTTCGATATTTTTACTTTCAAGGGTTTTTCTTGAAAAATACCTACAATGGTTTTGCGTTGATGTTTAAAAAAAACATACAAACTTAATATGCATTGCAAAATGAAGTACCTACCTACTTTTTGTAAAGTTATCAAGCACCCGACACCCGACTTTAGGCTTGAAACAGTGCTCGACCGACGGTCAGCGCTGACTGTCGTTAGGCTACCCCGTTGGGTAGCGACAGTCAGTTTTAACTAAGTAATTTGCAGATTCTGACAACGGCAAAATACTTATGGTTATGACTAGATTGGTTTGATCCCATTCATAATATTCATCACCTGCATTTACTCCCAAATATACTTGGTCAAGTTTTTAATCAGAAAGATGATAGTTTCAGCAGGATTAATAATTAACTTTAATGTATCACAACAGTTATTTCTGTTAGAAGAGAAACCAACAAAGGTGCCGCGTCTGATCTAATCTTCACCATTCGTTGGAAGTGATACGTTCACCAATACGCCCGTCCTATTCTAACCCAAAAGACACAACGTGCGAAAAAGAGACGCCGAATCCCGAAGTGATGATCCGTGGAGTAATTGATTGACTTAGTTGCCGAAGAAGACAAAAAACAGTAAAGCAATAGAAGGGCCGCGACAGCTAATCTGAGGAAAGATTAATTATGCCAATGAAGATGAGAATACATCTTTCGAAAGAATATTCAGAGACTGTAAGCGTCTAACATTTATCGTTGTTTGGGACGTTTTGGAAATAAAGGAGTTTTTATGATAAAGGAATCAGGTAGGATAGTGACAAATGACTGTTGAATATTCTGACATGACTGCGAAAATTTTGTGGTGTACCGGTGATCACTTACCATCAGGATGTCCAACTTGCTCGTTTTCTATGTAGACGTTTTCTTTTTCACAACGTCGCATCATTAAAAGCACAGGAAGTGTCTTTATTACATTTTATAACAAACTTTATCCTTAGCTGTATCGTGCTCCTGCACTTTCTATAAAGTCTAGTCCACACATGCACCCGACTAGACCGTCGGCAGTCTGAACCAGGGCTCACAGGACGTGTACTCCGATATTAAAAATAAAGTCGGCTTCGAGTAGTCCCCATCTATCTAGATCTGTCCCGGACTTAGAGACAAGTGAACATTGTCCCGAACAAGCGGGGAAAGTTTGCACTCCGCACACGGCTCTCTCGTATTTTAAAAACGTGTGGCACGTTCTGCACCTTTTAAATTTATTTGAAAAAGGAAGATTCTTAATTCGACTTGCAGTCGACGCATTTGATATAACGGTTAGGGTTGTATATTTTGTTACTGGCTTGTAATAAAGAGGTAGCTCTAAGCGCGGAAAAAGAAAAATCAGTTGTTTTCATTCGATCTGTGTTATGAGTTATGAGTTGTTCCTAATTATAAAAATATTTATTTTAATTAAAAATAACAGCTTATACTTTACACGACTGTATTTTTCACTTACTTTCAGACGCCTGTATGCGTCTTTTGTTTAACGCGCATGTTTAGCCATAGATCGGCAAGACAGGAGTCGATTTGACTTACCTGTAACTTTACCGTCTCACTAGACAGTAAAAAGTGACAGGTAGTCTAACTCGTACGAGAATCGACTCGCGCGTGTCGCCTTGCTAAGCCTACAACTCTCTTTTCTCTTTAATAAGTACATAAACAATAAGATAATCTAACTGCTCAGTTGTGTTGTAATTTTAACAACTGTTCGTTTTAGTGACAAATTTGGCACGATTTTCTACCTTTTTGGGGACCTTTGTCAAGACGTTTTAAATATTAAAATGGCAACCCAAGACCGTACTTTGAATAAAGTATCTTCGTAGAGCTAACTGATTTCCACTATACTGCATTCCATACATAAAACATGAGATGTGAGGCTGAAAATATTCCATTATAATAATACTGTGGAAACTATAACGTATCACAACATAATGCGACGTAGATTTATGCAATATACGAAGTTTATGACTTAGGACAAGAATTGGTTTAGTAAGGTTATAATAACAAACAGCAATGTGCCCATTTTACCGAACTTTTATATCAAAAGTTAGAAGTATCAAAACGTTGTAAAAATTAAACTCTATTTTTCTTTGCATTGAACTGTTTTTGATTACATTACATTACATACATTACATACCGTCACGCCTCTTTCCCACAGGGGTAGGCAGAGACCACTTTGTTCCACTCGCTACGATCCTGACATACCTCTTTTGCTTCATCCACATTCATTAGTTTCTTCATACATGCTCGTCGATTTCGGGTACTCTTGACCTGACCTGTTTCTAAAACGTCCGCTATTTGGTCACGGAACGTCCGTCTAGGTCTTCCCCTCCCAACACATCCATTCACACTTCCAGCATAGATCTGTTTAGTCAATCTTCTTTCATCCATCCTCTCTACATGACCAAACCAGCTAAGCATACTTCTTTCTATTCTAGTCACTACATCTACTTTCACGCCAACTCTTTCCCTTATCACACTATTTCGTATTCTGTCTTTCAGTGTTACACCTTCCATACTTCTTAACGCTCTCATTTCTACCGCATTTATTCTACTTTTATGCTTCGTTTGCCATACCCAACTTTCGCTACCGTACATTAGTGTTGGAACGAGCACCCCTCTGTGGACAGCCAGACGCGCCTTTTTCGACACCTTCTCGCTGCTCACAAAGGCGCGCAGCGCTCCATTGACCATATTCCCTGCATTCACTCTTCTTTCAATATCAGTTTCACACTTCCCATCTTTCGTAAAAGCCGATCCCAGATAAACAAACTCTTTTACTTGTTCTACTCTCTCACCCGCAATCATAATATCACATTCTGTCCCACAATCATCTCTTTCAAACACCATAACTTTTGTTTTGCTCACATTTACTTTCATACCTTTCATTTCCAATGCGCCACATAAAATATTAACCATCCTCTGCAACTCCTCCTCCGACGATGCGACCAACACTTGGTCGTCGGCGTACAGGAGGCATTTGATGGTCAACTCCCTCATTCTTAGTCCACAGTCATTCGTTTTTAAATCATTCAGGCAGGTATCCATGAATAGGTTGAACAGCCACGGAGACGCGACACAACCCTGTCTAACACCTCTTTCGATATTAAACCAGTCAGTATACGCCCCGTTTATCCTCACACAAGCACTAGAATCCTTATAAAGAGATTTTAGCGCTCGTATCAGACTACTGTTCACCCCATGCATGGCTAACGCTGACCACAACTCAATCCTCATGACCCTATCATAAGCCTTCTCCAAGTCGATGAATAAGCAATATACTTTTTGGCCTTTGGCCATGAACTTTTCGGTTATGCACCGCAAGGAGAAGACCTGATCCGCGCATCCCATTCCCTTTCTAAAACCCGCTTGTACATCCCATATTTTCTCATCGGTTTCTTTCATAACTCTTTCAATTAGTACCTTTGCATACAGTTTGCCGACGACGCTGAGAAGACTTATTCCGCGGAAATTTTTGCAGTCTAGTTGTGACCCTTTTCCCTTGTACAACGGCACAATCACAGCCTTGCACCAATCCTCAGGTACCCGACCGTTCGTCCAACACAAGTTGAAAAGGTGGTACAACTGACTAGCTACCACGCCCTCACCGGCTCTCAACATTTCGACCGACACCCTATCATACCCCGCAGACTTTCCTAACTTCATTCTTTTCATTGCGTTCAAAATTTCATTCATACTTATCTCATTATCTTGACTACTTTCACTCATTTCTCCTGTCTGAGCTGGTACTGGTACTTGTACCTGCTCTTCTCCTCTTTCGAATAAGCTTTCAAAATATTCCTTCCATCTCTTTAACACATGCTCTTCTCCTTTTATAATACTCCCATCCTGACTTCTGATCTGATTCAGCTCCGAGGCTGTACTTTTGCCTCGAGCTGTCTTTATAGACTTCCAGAACATCTTAATATTAGTCCGGAAGTCATCAGATAGTCTCCTATCAAAATCATCCTTTCGCTCTTCTTTCTTTTTATCACACGTCGACTTTACAAACCCTTTCACTCTTTTGTATTCTTCTTTCGCATCAAGAACTTCTTCATCCGTCGCTTTTTGCATTCTTCGATTGGCCTTTTTAGCCAACCAATCCAGCCATGCTTTCTTCTTTTTTCGTACCGCCTGTTGTACTTCAGCATCCATCCATACACTCTTCTGCTTTTTTCCTTTTCCTCTTTTGTACACTCCACATACTTCCGTAGCCACATCCACAACTCCTTCCTTAAAAGTCATCCATACCCTTTCTATATCACACATCTCACTTAAATCACGAAATCGATGTTTTTGATCTCATTGTAAATTCAAAGACATCATAATGAGAATCATACATAATAAAGTCCATGTCTCGTAGCTAGCTATAATCCTCATTCCGTCTCAGAAACCTTGTTAAATTCTATTAAATTTTGAACGAAACCCACGCATGCACATCGTCTATTAAAAACTTCATGAGATGCAATCTCTGAACTTTGTCTTTGACTACGACAACTAACAGTAAATGCTCGGGGTTTTATTGTATTAGTTGTGTACTGGCACGCTTTAGGATGTTGCGAAATGATATTGAAATGAGAGCTAAGGGAAGGAGGAATGACAATCCTGATGTGCTGAAAGAGTTGCATTACGTAATTAGAGTTCAGATATAAGTTTTCCAAGTTTCATTTTTCATAGAATATAGTAAAATCTTAAATGTAACTCTGATACAATGTTAATTAGATTAGTTATGTGAATGAAACCGTCGTAACGCCCCAAACTTACTGACAGCGGATGAGGGGCAGCGCGGCGCGGGGGCGTGATAGTTTGAATTAAATGCTATTTATTTAAGAAACATTTTCTGAAACACCAATAGTTTGAGGAAGAAAAATGAAATTTACTGAATGCGGGGTTATAGACGTATTAAATACATATGAATGAACCAAAAGAAGTAAGTGTACTCGATTATTGATTTGTGATCTCACACGATAGCTAACGATGTTTGGTGTTTTACAATACAATTGCTAATTGCCATTTTTCCTGCCATGGGTTTGGACCTAAGCGCATTTTCTCTGATTTGAATTAAAACAGGAACATAGGTTGGCTGACATACCCCTCACTTCGTACTCTTGACCTGACTTTTTCCAAAACGTTCATAATTTGGTCACGGAACGCCTGATGTCCAGGTCTTTCAAAATATACACTCGCACTCCCCATATAAATATGTTTAGTAAATATCTTCTTTCATCCATCCTCTCTACGCGACCTAACCAACTAAGCATACTTTCCTTGTCCTAGTCTCTATATCTACTTTCACATCAGCTTGTTCCCTTATCATACCATACTCCTTATTCGATCGTTCAGTGATATACCTTCCATATTTCTTAACACTCTTGTTTCTGCTGCATTTATTCTACTTTCATGCTTCTTTTGGCCTACCCAACTTCAACTACCTTACATTACTAACATAATCAAAGTAGAAAAAAACAATTGGTAAAGTATGTGCAACTGGTATCATTTATTAGCCACTACGAGAAAATATTTTCTGAAAATACAATTCATACTCAAGAAAATCCATAAGCACACGTCTGGGTCAAGAGCTGACTTTGAGTAGTTATTCGATTTACGTGATGTGTGAAGGATGTCTGTGATTTTTTAGAGTGAAGACGAAGGAAATGCATGAACGTATAAATATTTGTCACACAGACTGTCTCACTCCTAGATTTTTAAATCATTTAAATGTTAATAATTTGCCAAAGTTACCAAATCGTCAGAAAACGTTACGGTCGCAATCGCGAATTAAAATGTAAATGTCAATCACTGAAGGCAAGTTTCGATCGCGACCCAATTACCGCTCCCCCTAGTAGTTTCTGATAGCCTGGTAACGCGATTTTGACCTAGCTTCGTAAATAGTTAATTTGAATTGGATTTGCTGGAGAAAAAGTTTGATTTAAATAAATTAGATAAATCAGACTAAATTTGCAGTTTTAGATTAAGTAATTAAATCCGCTACGCAGAAAGAGAAGTGTTAATGTACGAGTTTGAACGATACTTTTGTATGTGTGTATGTACATCTTGCTGTGCTATATTTTACTCAGCGTCCGTCTCGGAGGTATGTCCATATCCCAACCCCAAAAAATGTTCTATTTTCACTTTAATAAAAATAAAACAGTGCCTAGCAGTGGAACACAAGTCGAGGCTTACAATAATAATAAGTAAAAAAATAAATCCATGAAATTCAATGGGGCTCCACTACAAATTTAATAACCACCATATTTTGCTCGACATGCGCGCAAGTCCGACTCACACTTATCTAGATTTTTAATTTGCGTTTAAGCATAAGCTATACCAAATACTGGCTGTACTGTTTTGCTCGTGTTTGCCACACAAACAGACTCAAAAGAACTCCAGCCAGCGTATTGCAACCGGTAAAACCGGGTGGAGAGCATAGCAAACTCAACTTTTCCCATCATGGCAGGTACGCGAATATGTAATGAGTTATCCGTCAACAAACAGCGAAACACTAGCATTTATTGCTGTCATAAATCACTTGCGTGGAACTAGTTTGAAAGAAAGAAAGAACAACATTGATTAAAACTAATTCAACATACAAACAAGAATAAGGTGTCGGGCTTCAAATGATTTCTCTCCGTTTCTGTGGATCTCATAAGAGGCGAATAAAGAGATAGGTTTGATACTTGTCAATAACAATCTTGTTATTTGTGAATAAAAAAATAATAATCTGACAATTAATGAATTCAATTGAATAATAATCTGTTAACGCTATAACTATAACGGATAAAGAATCTGACAAAAACGTACCTATTTGAAGGATATCGTGTGATATCCTGAGGAAAAACAAAGACATTTCGAGCAAATGCGTTAGTAAGACACTTCTATAATGCTATTATGGGTAGCTGTAATCAAAGCTCAATTGAGTTGTTAATTGCAGCACTAAATACACCCCTAAAGTAACATTAACATGCCCTGATTTTGGCAATTTAGAGCAGCATATTCAAACATTTGATTATTTAATTGCCTAATACTAGAGGTATACATATAACTACTGAAACGTTCAGCTTCATAACGAGTCCTGTTGTTACGTTATTAGAGCTCATATTTCTTCGCAACTAGCACAAACTAATAAGCCTTTGTTTGGGAAACGAGTAGACGATCAAATATCAAAATATTATACAATTGCGTACCTTAATAAACAAGAAAATATGTATGGATCGGATGAATGTGTGGATGGGTATTTGGATGCTCATAAACTTCTTCCGCAAATATACTCGACGGTTTTTTTTAGTAAGTAGCTCAAATATCAGAATAACACATAAAGTCATAGTACCTACTGATATTAAGTTTACAAAGTCACAAATGTCGCGATTAAAGTCTAGTGACATTTTTTTCTCGTGTCATTGTCTTGCATTAGTTTATTTCCCATTGCTTTTTTTAATTTAATACCACCATCGGCTTTTTATTTTGGTTAGCTCTATATGTATGTATTTACCTTTTTTTGTTTTTATTAATGCGATATCACTGAGATGTTTAATGTGAAATGTTTCCGTATGGTGGCTGAATTTTAATTGATATTCATGTAACTTGAACTACAAAAGTAACAATAGACTGATAGACAGACTAATCGCTACCAGGCACACATAAACCAGCAAGCGTCATTTCCCAAGCATTCTAATAACTGCACTCCGCGAACTTTCACGGCCTACGAACAAGAAACAAGTTCCAGCATCTGTCTTCGAATCGGAGCAATAAATCAAAACTTCCTCGGCGATCATGTCACCCTGGTACGTGTAATGCTGGAAACTTCCCTGTCCCAGCTGAAGGCCTTATTTATTGCCTGTCATGTCGCCTGTGTCGAGTTGTGTGCATAAATTAATAGCCCTAAGATTGGATTAGGTGTTGCGGATTTGGCAACTTGAAGTGAATTCTTCGGATACTTATTTCCTTGGGGAAAAGTTATTAGAGCTCTTAAATTTCTCTTTTGGAGTTCGTCGAAGAAATAATTGACATTTCGACTATGCGAGAATAATGCACGAAATCCGGTCTCTTTGAACGTGAGATATAATAAAGATTTGCCAAGTAGGTTCAAGGTATAACTTATCTAGAGCGACGACCTATTACGACCTTTAGTTCCTAGTAGGTGTTTCAAAAAAAAGGTGGTTAAAAAAAAGCCGTGATAGCCCAGCGGTTTCGAACTGTGGCCTCTCAAGCAGAGGGTCGTGGGTTCAAACCCCGGGCTCGCACCTCTGAATTTTTCGGAATTTATGTGCGACATCAAATTTGATATTTATCACGAGCTATTCGGTGAAGGAAAACATCGTGAGGAAACCTACACACAGCGACGAAGTAATTCAACGTTGTGTGTGAAGTTCCCAATCCGCACTGGCCCCGCGTGGGAACTATGGCCCAAGCCCTCTCATATTGGGAGGAGGCCTGTGCCCTGCAGTGGGACGTATATAGGCTGAAGATGATGATGATGATGATGAGGTGTTTAAAAATACTCCCAAATATAGTAGGCAGAGCACACGTTACACAGACAAAACCACTAGCCACCTTCAACGTAATTTAAGGTTAGAACATAAATGACAGATGTATTTAACAGCGACAGGTTGCTAGCGTGACGCCTAAAACATTCCTTAACCTATTTTCCTTAGTAGCCTCTTACGACACCCACGGAAGAAACGGAGAGGACTCATACTCTATTGGTGGTATTATACTCAACTTGATATAGAATACAGACATGATTACTAAAATGTCTCATCTCATTTTCCTTAACAATTTTAATTGGATGGCCTTTTCTTTATTAAAATTATGAGGGTCAGAAGAAAGCGATTGGCGTCGCAATAATTCTACCCAAAAAATATCAGTACACTTAAGAGGCAATATGCCGGGGGAGCGAATTGAAAAATAGGTATTTGCTAAATCTATTGCTGTCGCGCCGCGCCTACACA
>BHDV01010145.1:91649-102064 GCA_005406045.1 Adoxophyes honmai
AGGGCCTCAATATGCAAATATTTACAAAACTTCCAGCTGGGTATCTCGGATTCCGAGGTCATTTCCTAACCTTATTAGACTAACATCTGCCAACTTAACTGTCTTAACTGAGCTCGCTGTCGAAGTATCTGCGATCGTCTTACAATTTCCCTTAAGTTACATTATTAATGTCCCTTCACTTCAAGAACACTCAATATTTATTCAAGAATTCCAGCAACGGGGTTTCAGTAACGACTTGCTTCAATTAACTTATTGGCGAAACGTGAAATGAGTTTGCATTTGAAATTAATGAGAACATTTAGTTAGCTGTGTTTGTTAGCACTCTTGGTTAATGCTGATGTCGGTGACTCCAGACGATGTGATTGTAGGGGTTCGTTCACCTGATGCTTCTTACTCTAAGCACACAATCTATAATTAAAGACAAATTAACTTAGTTTTTGAGGCACAGCAAAGTACCCACTCAAAAAAAAGCAATGTACAGTTGTAATGATTGCATAATGTAATTAAAACACTTTTAGTTCTTAGACTGCGAGATTAAGTATCATAAAAGGGGATAACGTTTAACGTTTTGTCATAAATTTTATACTTATGGAGTACTGCTTAAATGAATCCAGTCGAATAATATAATAGAGTTACTGGTTGAAATAATAACGTTGTCAAACTATACTTTTCTTGCCTTAGATTGACTTAGATTAACAGTGTTTTCCGTGTGGTTGCGGGTTTAAAATAACTCTCCATTTCTTCCGTGGATGTCGCATATTCCATTTTGAAAGAAACGTCACTTATTTTGTCTTTCAAGCGTCAAGTAATTTAAAACATGTAGGCAGAGCACACGAAACTTACACGAAACAATATTGACCAATCCATGACTATTTCACGATGCATAGCTACTTCCAGCATATTTTTTAAGTTTCACGTTCAGAGGTACTATAGTGACAGGTGGCTAGACTGTCGCCGAATATATAACTTAACCCAGGGGTTCCCAATCTTTTTCAGCCCGCGGCGCACCTACAAGTTTAGAATTTTTTCACGGCGCCCTACCCTGTGTATTTGAAAAACATACAGTACAATTAGGCTCAGATAATGGTAGTACTTAGGTTGAGAGTGTAAAAATGAAAATGATTTCGGATAATGGTAAAGAATCGACTTACGGCGGCGCCCCACAATACTTTCTGCGGCGCATCAGGGCGCCGCGGCGCACAGTTTGGGAACCCCTGCCTTAACCTATCCTTAGTCTCCTCAGCATAGCATAGGTCTAAGTATACGAATCTTATGTCCCAGCAAGCATTCTAATTCACAAGTCGTCGTCGTCGGCTGTCTACGGGTACCTAGGTATATACAGCTCAATCTATCATGAGAGAACTCGATCGACAGGTCGTCTGCACGCTATTCCTTGATTACTATTTCCTGACATACCTATTGAGCTATTCTCTCTATTCTCTATTGTATTGCGAACAGACAATGACTTCTTAGACTAAGTAAATAGGTTCAGTTATAGCGACAGGCTAGTAATTTGTCGATATTATACCTGCCAAGTCAAATCGCGGGTGTTTTAGAAACAGGTCAGGTCAAAAGTACCCTGTAAAGTAGCATGTATGAAGAGACTAATGAATGTGGATGAAGCAAAAGAGGTATGTCAGGATCGTAGCAAGTGGAACAAAGTGGTCTCTGCCTACCCCTGTGGGAAAGAGGCGTGACTGTATGTATGTAATGTAAGTCAAAACCTTCGAATATGCTAGATGTAGCTATGAAATAGAAATAGTCATAGAAAATGCTAATGAGTTTTAAATTATTTTCTGGATAAATAATGTACGTATGTACTTTGAAAAAAAGACTTGTAAAGATGGCATTTACAGCAAAATACACTTTATGTTTGGTCATTTCAGCTAGACGCCCAAAAGACTTGAAATAACTGAGTTATAGTTCAAGTTGGCTCCTATCAAAATGCCCTCCTATCCGCCCATAACGAACTAAATGTGACACATACGTCACCCGCCGGAGCAAAAAGCAACGTAGCGGAATCGACGCCCAGACACAGCACACCAAAACAAGCAGTACACATTAAAAATAAACAGATACAAACTGCATACTAACTCTAGACTATTACTTACTACGTTTCGAGGTATCATTAGCCAATTCCCTTATCGCCATTTCTCCTTCATTATCCTAAATAATTTTATTACTCGGCCACTATTTATTAGCAATGGAACATGATTCATTCAACTTTATTTTTACACTTACATACGTTACATACATATTCTCACACCTGTATTCCCAAGAGGGGTCGGCAGAGCACATGAATTCAAAAATCCAGTGCTGTTTAGCAATTTCAGGGTAACCAGATGGTTTTAAACGTGATATTGTAGTGACAGGTTGCTAGCCCATCGCCCACAATACACTAACCCTTTCCCAGAGTCGACTCTTACGACACCCACGGGAAGAAAGGAGGAGGTGCTATTCTACTAAAAATCATGCCACGTTAATGTTGAGGACTGTAGTTCAGGGTAAGAACCTAAACCACTGATACAACACTGTCCACTGTGCTAGGTCGTACATCATAAGACCGAGGCTGTCACTCCGAGTCACAACGCTATCACGAGCTCTGGAAAAACTGCCATATCTCAGACTTGTACATTTTCCCGACAAACGCTTTTAACGGAAAAACAAAATGCTATTTGTAGTATATTACCTTATTTACACTTAAGGGGCTTATAGCTTACATTTTTAACCGACTTCAAAAAAAGGAGGAGGTTCTCATTCGTCGGGATATTTTTTTATTTTTTTTATCATTATTATTTTTTTTATGTATGTTCGCTGATTACTCAAAGACGCCTGGACCGATTTGAAAAATTCTTTTTTTGTTTGAAAGGGTATAGTTTCCAGGTGGTCCCATTGCCAGCATATTTTGATCTGATGATCGAATATGAGAGAAATCGAGGGCAACCCTCAAATTTTATTGGCACAGGTAATGTTTTTAGTACATTTTTCAAAGCTACACCAGTATTTACGTCTGGCAGTAAAAAAAAAATGACTGAGCTGATGATGGAAGGTCAACTCCTTAATGCTTAGGAGTTAAATGATAATTCTTTCAATACTGAATGCACCTGCAGACTGGAAATTATAATTTCAGTAATTAGTGAGGCCTGCTGGTGATGGAAGGTCACCCTCATTATTAAACAAATGCTTTCAGTATAGCCCAAATTTGAAGTCGGTTTTTTTTTGTTTAAAATTATTACCTGTAATAACATACATTAACACCACGCCTGTATGCCTAAATGGGTTAAATGGAGTTGCGTCTTACGAGATCCCAGAAAAAAAATGGAGAGGTGTTATTTTAAATTTGACACCATGCGGCAATAATACCTGTAACACTCAGAAATACAGGAGTAATACTAGAATTCTATTCGCTGGTATAAATGATATGAATGTTGCAATCATAATCCGTTTTTGTTCTAAAAGTAAAAGGCTGAAAGATTATTTTTGAGTTGATTTCGCGATTTTTTTATAGAGCCGAATTCATTATATTACGTTTTGAAAATAATACTGAGTACTGAAACAGAGTGTAAATTAATTCTGGCTTAACACTGAAAAATACTAGATCATTTTATCTATGTTTACGCGGGACTTAATCACGGTATTTTTTAATTACCTCTCGACGTTTCGGCCGCGTTACAGCGACCGTGGTCATGAGTTGACTGAAGCGGGGCTCGACGTTTGTTTGACAGCCCGGGTCCTTCGAACTACCAGCACTTGATCTTCATCAGTAACGGCTCCCCGAACTACCCGCGTTTCACTCATATTGTCCACCGTCACCCTATTACACCGACACACAACACTAACAACATCAGATGCTCGCTCCGAATGTTCACCTCTAGGCTGACACTTATTTATAACAGGATTCCATGAGGACAAAAGCTTGAATCCATCCCCTCGGTAAAATTTTTTGTACTTCTTGATTTCAACTGCATCACGCACTATTCGCGAGTAATAATGTCGCTCTGTAGAGAGGATTCTGGGATTATGAAGCTCGATCCAATGGTTTGGTCCTGACTCCAGCAAGTGCTCAGCTATGGCAGATTTGTTTATTTGGCGATTTATAACAGCTGCAATATGTTCTTTGACTCTTTTAGCAATAGTCCATAGTATAGCGTAAACATAGATATGTGTGAGAATGACGAAAGTTTAAAACAGTAGGTATCTAGATCATTTTGTTACAAAACACGTCATAACATTTTAGATTGCAACGTTGGAGTGAAGTTACTCCCGTAATATTTTTTTATTACATCCCAATATATTAATAAAATTAATTTTATCCAGCCTACGCTACGATACTTTAGTATTTTTGTTGAAAAATATTGTGTAGAAAAACCAATTGATTAACTTCGGTACGAATACGTGACCGTCTTTGTAAACCTCGCGTTTATAAGCCCCCAGTCCCTTAATTGCTTTATTGGAATTTATGGTCGCAAAAATGTTTTTACAGTTAATTTTTTTCATGACCAAAGGTTTGTACTTCAATTTTGAAGATATTTCAGGTATACCTACTTAGTTAATATTTCGATGGAGTTATTCCGTAATGTTACAAACTTAACTGAACCCAACTAACCTAACTAGAGCCGTGTGGTACGGATTTAAAAGGATACCTCTCCAGTTCCTCTGTGGATGTCGTAAAAGGAGACAAAGGAAAGTTGAGGTATATTTTAGGCGACAGGCTAGCAAGCTGTCACTATTATACCTGCCACTTAAAACTTTTAAAAATATGCTAGAAAAACATTAAAATAGTCTTAGTCTTGTATGTAGAGTTTCGTGTGCTCTGCCTACCCCGTTTGGAAGAACAGACGTGATGTACGAGTATGTTATGTTATATGTTCGCTGACGCGCATGTAGACGGCTTCCACGCGACGCTGCGCAAGCGCTGCGCCGCGACGCTCGGCAGGGTTCGCGGCAGCCGCCACAGTCTCCTGGCCGTCGTAGCGGGGAGATGGGACAGTGCTCTCGTCAAGCACTGGACCTCTCAACATCTTAGTTTAGGTACTAACATAGTTATTTAAGTTTTTTTGTAATAATACTAACACAATATGGATCAAGTTGTCTGAATTAAATGCTTTTTTTTTTTTTATAAATTAAATAGTAACAGCTTGCTTGCCTGCCATCGGAATTCACGGAAGAAATAAAAAGGTTAAGTAGTTTACCTAAACTCAGCACCATACAGCTATGTTAATCAAATCGTTTTCTCCGAGTTTCACACTCAAAATTAATACTGCAATAATAGAAACAATCTTATCACAATCTTCAGACTTCTAAAGTTATTCTTAGCATCAGGATCGATTGAAACAACAGACCAAATTAATGTAAACAACAGCAGCCAACTTGATACCGGCAGCAGCGCGTCTAGTGTATTCAAAACGATCATGCAGTGTATTCAATAACGATGTCGTTTGCGAATTATCGCGGAATTGTATGGGGACGTGTCGACCGCGGCAGTTGTCCAAACGTGTCGCTGACGGCGTTGTCTCAGTTTCCATCGATTTTGCGATAACTCGCAAACGAAATCGTTATCAACTGCATGATCGTTTTGAACACACTAGACGTACAGTTCAAGACTCCATCTAAATGTACTTTTCGCGGAACTTGGTCTGCATTTCACTTGTAAAGCGATGCCAAGAATAATATCTGAGAATTGCAAATGATTATTTTACCCCTGCCGTTGTGTTGTTTCCCGTGTGGTGTCGGGTTTCAAGAAAGAAAAAAGAAAAGAGAAAGAAAAATGTTAGTGTTTGGGTTTACACTATCACAAACACAGACATAAATCGAAACATAAAGCCAAGGATACACTAGGGGACAAATGTACCGCGACACGTGTCCCCAGCGACGTTGGGCGAAGTAGCACGACGTCGCCGGACTTCGCTCGACATGTTGCGCGACTTATATCCACGTATATAAATACACGTGTCGCGCGACATATCGAGCGAAGTCCGGCAACGTCGCGCTACTTCGTCCAACGTCGCTGGGGACACGTGTCGCGGCACATTTGTCCCCTAGTGTATCCTTGGCTTTACTGTTGACCTCACTAAAATAAACTTGAACACAAACAAACATGAATTTAGTGTAATGTCTTAGTCTGCCAAAAGACGAGAGTGTATCCGATTCAACTCACTATGAGTGAATCTCGCGGTAGTTTTACGCTTAAAATAGTTTGTTCAATGTCTAACCTAAATACAGAATATTCGCACATAGTAATATTATATCAACTCTAAATGCTGTGAGGGATAAACTCCTAAGTAAACAATAGTATAGTGGGAATCGAACATCTGTATATTAGCATGTTAATTATGTAATAGAGCTACTTACACAACTGTCTACCCTCGGCTTTTTTAATATGTGCATCTCGTTCCAACTTACCTGGAAAGAAAAAGATGTAATGAGGTATAGTTTTAGTTTTAGGATCTAATCTTAAATTGCTTGCTTGAGCTTCAGTGGCGTTACACTAAGTCGTACAACTAATGTGGTCGCCGCACGTGTTTCAAACTACTTCGATCACCGAACGTTTACATTTGACTGTCCACCGACCGCCGTCGCTTATTAAACCATCTCTTTACACTGTTGCTGTTAAAGGATATGTTCATTTTTGTACTTTTAAAAACCTCTGTACTTGTTATTTGGTATATTTTTTTAAATACTAAAGTTGTACATAATTGCTGCTTTATTTCCTGTGCCGTCACGTGTTGGGTTTAGAATAACACCTCTCCAATTCTTCCGTGTACTACATCGTAAGAGGTGACTAAGGATAAATAGGTTAAGATATAATTTGGGCGACAACTTGCACCTGTCACTATAAAATTACATACATACATACATATTCTCACGCCTATATTCCCATGAGGGGTAGGCAGAGCACATGAATTCAAAAATCCAGTGCCACGTTTAGCAAATTCAGGGTAACCAGATAGTTAAACGTGATATTGCGGTGACAGGTTGCTAGTCTATCGCCCAAAATACACTAACCCTTTCCCAGAGTCGACTCTTACGACACCCACGGGAAGAAAGGGGGAGGTGCTATTCTAACCCGGCACCACACGGGTAATACACTATAAAATTATAACCTAATAATTTGCCATAAGTGGCTGCAAAACGTGAAACAGTCATGGTTTTGACTACGTAACGTTTTCTATGCTCTTTCTTTCCCATTAGGCAATACAGACATAATGTATGAGTGTGTGTGTGTGTATTTCCTGAATGACGAAACCCTGCGAAATAATAAATGTAAGTAGTCCAAGTAGCCTACTGTTTAAGGATCTCCGTACCTTTCAAATTCGCGTCACGTCAACACGATTGAACGGATTTCAATGAATTATGGAATAGGAATAGGTGAAGGACGAAGGCTATAGTTATGATAAAAATACCTTTCTTAAGAAAATTCCGAAACCGCTTGGAATTCTAATGCTCCGCTTTATTTGCTGATGGAACTTTCCAGATGTAAGTCAGTTGGTTATCAATGGATCGAAATCGACAGCTATCGATATTTCTATTGAAAAGTCTTTGATTTTACTTATAATTACGACTAGCCTATGTGTCGTTTTGATATTTTACATTCCAATAAAAAAGAACTTGCCTGCAAATTTTAAATAAGGGTTTCATCTTGAAAAATACCTGCAACGGATTTGCGTACAGCTTAAGCACACAGTCGAAAACCCGGACGTTTACTTTGCTGACGAATTTAATGCGTTACGTTAGAAAATAACACCACAGTTTGAAAGAATACAAAGCTAAAATGTCTTTACGGTAAATGTATAATTTTTATTCATCGATATTTCACTCACGTTAACGGCAGAAAACTTTCCGACTGTATTTTACAACAGAAATCAATAACTCAACCAGGAAAACGCAATAATACACGAAGTCATGTGTTTACTTACTCGGTTATAGGCTTTTCGATGTATTATCTGAGGCAGGAGCACAATCGACTATTGTCGGCTGCTCGGTGACAGCGCAATAAATATTTTGTTGTCACTTTATCAGTAAATAGCGATCTTTTAGTGTCGACACGGATGCCTTACTGAGGCTACATGCGACAAGACTTGTAGGTATTCGAATGTGATACAGCACTCTCAGTTCTGTTGTAACTAAAGGCTATTTTGAACATCTTTCAGCCTATACATGTCCCAATGCTGGGCATTCGCCTCGGACTACAGTTTCTATATGGAATTATATCGTAGCTGTGTTCAGGTTGACTCACGATGTTTTCAATCACTGAATAACTTCAAGAAATTTACGTAATTGAAGTTCAAAAAATTCAAATGTGCGAACCGGTATTTTAACAAGCGATACTTTAGTTTTACTTTTGATGACGGTTCTATGTCACTGCTGAGCAAAAGCTCAAATTTTAACAAAACAAAAGACATCACTGAGTATTTTCGAGATACTACAACGGATGCTACAACGCGACGGAAACGTAATGTTAAAAGTAAGTTTTGTAATTATTTAAACAATGTGTGGAAACCAATAATGTTTAAATCAGTATTTTTATGCCAATATTTACGTTTTTGCATTAACATTACAGTGAAACAACAATCTTAAAAATCTACAAACAAAATCGGAAACTTGCCTGACGTGTTTATACTTCGTTGAAGCAAATGAAATCACACGTTTTACATATTATTCAATTGAATAACAGGGGACCGTTTTCTGAAAGTAATACCTATTGATATACCGCTTGAAAGTGGGGGAAAAATCCTTTGTGAAGTAGTAGTAATCTCTAGATGAGCATATTAATATTTTATAGCTCAAATTTATACCCATTTCAAGCGGATTTCCGCACATTTGACTTCGTAAAATCGATATTCAGAACTTCAGAACGCAGTTCACATCACTATGAGGCTGGAGAGAAGGCGTGGTGTCTAAACTTCAGGATTTGGCGTAGGTCGAGGTAATCACCCTCAAAGAATAAATTATCTAAACTAAACATCTTCAATATTCGATAAATAGGGATGAATGGGCTTGGGAGCGGAATAATAAACTGAAATTATACAAAATAAATAGCCGTTTGAGATACATAGTAGGGAGATGTGCCATTAATATACCAGGAATTATCAAGCCAACTCTTGAAGAGCCGGAATTTTGGACTTTTTGTAAGAAAAACTAGTTAAAACGTGAAATTGTGATATTCAAATTATAGATGATCTCGTATTGTTGGTTAGGTTTGTTGAGCACGAGCAGTCGCATTTTAGGCACATTAGGCGCATTTTAGGCTTGCAACCTGTCACTATTATACTTGCTAACTTAAAACCTGATTAAAATGCTACGGAGTCGCTTTGAAACATGTGCTCTGCTTGCCCCATTTGAGAATACAGTCGTGACCTATGTACGATGAACATGAAATTTTAGATATCCCGACTTGCCTTGCTGCCTTTGACATTATCTTTTGAAATGAAAACATCGATAGTTATTCAACTTTCAAGTTGTTAAGCGTTCACTAGCCTAACAGTCTCACAATAACCGCTTTATCACGTGGAATAACGTCAGTCTACTCGTCCGGGTGGGATTTTAGTCACCATCCGTGGATACGCTATTTGCTCGCGTATTCCGAACGCCTAGTCGTGCGGCAAATACCGTCCTGAATAAATCCTCTTTAGGCCTACATTTTGTGGAACATCGACTACACGAAAACGTTTAAAGACGATTTGGAAAGAGGCGTGTGAGTGTGAGCTATATCATGTTCCTTTATTATTTTATGGCTCATTGTCAGGTGAAAATTTAATTTAATAAGCAATGCCTGTACTCCCAAGTGATGTAAATAGAGCACACGTTACATAGATAACTACTAGCTTTCCGCCCGCGGCTTCGCCCGCGTGGAACTCGATTAAATTGCGGTATAAAGCACAACTATGAGAAAACTTCTCGTTTCAAACGACACACAGCGCCATCGATCTATCATCTATCGATCGGTCATCGATCGATATCGATCTATCAAGCATACTATATTTTTGTTTTCCCTCGGGAACATACATTTTTCCGGAATAAAAAGTAGTCTATTATTTAATCCGGACTACTATCTTTACGTCTGCAAAATTTCAAAGCAATCGGTTCAGTAGTTACGGCGTGAAAGCGGAACAAACAAACAAACATACAAACATACAAACAAACAAACTCACTTTCTAACTTATAATATTAGTAAGGATAAGGATTTCGCGTTTAAACATAGATGAAAGAAGAGTAGTAGTGAATAGTTGGCATCCTATCGCCTAAGACATACCGTAACGATAACTATTGCCTCTCACGACATGCTCAGAAAAAATGGCGAGGGGATATCTTAAACCTGACTTTGCAACTGATGTGGGTCATTGTCAAGCATGGCAATTTTTTTCGCCAAAAAATGAAACACGTGATTTATAAAAATCAAAGGTATATTACGACTC
>BHDV01010145.1:103412-118929 GCA_005406045.1 Adoxophyes honmai
GATGTAAATTAAATGCAATTATTAAAAATGTCTGATATATTACAAATGGACATGTTTTTTTAGGGTTATGACAATGACCCATGTACAATTTTTTGTGTCATTCAGTTTTACTATCATTTTACTAGCCGTTCTGTATGAAACATTAGACATAATTAAATAATGCACTAGTACTCTCGTTTTTTTATGAAATTCGCTATTTAGCTCATTTCATAAACTACAAATGTGTCTGATCCAAGACCCAATCAATAGAATTATAAAAGCCACCTAAAACGCCATTGGCTACATAATTTGCTTGTAACCCTCAACCCCTAAATGGGAGAGGCCCGCGACCACTAACCCCTATTTACTCTATAATGCCATTTGCCCTCTCACCCAATCTATTAATATCGTAAAACCACAGACTTATATCGAAATAGATGACTCAAGTGTAATCCGCGTGCCAAATGAGAGAGCAATGCTCTACCTTAGATACGATTTCATTTAGGATTGTGCTACTTTGATACTTATCCATAAAGGTTTAACTTCCTCGAGACAAGATAACTTCAACAAGGCGGCGTCACCTTTGAATCAGTTTCACTCGGACTGTCAATTCTCATCACTAAAGCGTTCATGTCACGTTGGAGTAGGTAGAGAAAAAATGTCATGCTTGGTTGAAAGTTTTTTTTATACAAATGCAGGAACTCGCGGTATCTATTTTGATATAAGTCTGTGCGTAAAACCATCCCAAGATACCTAGTTCCTAACGACACACGTACTTGTCGTTTGTCGCAGACCTTCGGAACAGATGACAGTATTATTAGTAATTTTTAGGGCTCCTTGCCTAACTTGAAAGAAAAAGAAACCCTTGTTTCACCACTAGGTTGTCCATCTCTCTTTTTCATCTCTTTGTCTCAGGTAGGACCTCTGAGTTGTCCATCTCTTTGTCTCTCTGTCTGTCGAAATCGTTGGGAGACTACTGTAATAGAATTGCTTAGAAGGTTGTAACATAAGTCCTGTTTTACGCGAAAGAGATGTAAAAAAATGTGTACATCTAAATACATATATATAACAATCTCCAACTTATTGTGGACTGTTCTAGAATATAAATATTATCATAATTTTTACCAGGAAAAAAAATCATCGCATTTCCTCATTTTTAAGTCACCGGGCTCAGGTACAAGTTTATGTACAGTCACGAACCGGGATTGTTGAGCCACTTGCCACTGTTCGCAATTCAGACGTGTAATCAATGACCGATGTGACCGACTAGATGTCAGCTATTAGATTTGTATTACACGACCAAGTTACAAACATAGGTAAGTGGCTCAACAATCCCTGTTCGCGATGGTACATTATATCTATCCATTATCCTTAATAATTTGTTTTCGCTTGTAAAAAACCAACGTCGTATCGACAAACGGTGCGGAATACTTCGTGTACGATTCTGGCTAGAACTTGGTCGTTTTTCTTTTGTCATTTGCACCACCTGCCTTGATGCTTTTGTCTTCATTCCATGTGAAAATATTGCCAATTAAAGACCTCTTTTTACCAGCAAAACCATTGCATTATATTTGTGTCCTTTCCTTTTGTGTTCTATGTATAGCTCATCCTTTAGTAAAATTCTCCGGTATACAAAAGACTCTTGAAAAGACACCACCATAACTCTTGATTATATATTCAACAGTCAACTATTTTAGGTCCTTAGTAAACTGTGTTATTCAATAACCTAACAAACTAAACGTCGACGAGGTCGAGGTCAAGCTGTCAAATTTTCCATACAATGTGACAGCTAATTCTGACAGCTTAACATCTAACTCGTCGACAAATTTAGTAGGTACAATCGAACCAACTGATTCCTGACCCACCGGAGAACGTTGTCACAATAAACGTAATAAAGATTTCCTTTGTGGAGCAAAGGAATGTCACTATGACGTTCACTGTGAATAGGTTCTATGCCGGGTCAGGAATCAATTGGTTCGATGGTACGTTAAGTTAGAAAATAACACCTTTTAAGTAAACCTATTGCAATATAATACGCCTTTCACTCCCAGACATTCGTGAAGCAAAAATAAGAAATAAAATATTGACCTATCTCTACTACGCCAAGACACGGGAGGACGTCACGAGAAACGTCATTAAACGTGACCTAGTGCCGTGTGGAATAAATCAATGCATATCTAGGATGCCTACCCTGCTACCCTACCTACATACCTACCTATCTACCTATCTTCCTACCTACGGAAAGCTGCAATTTAACGCGACCCACTCGCTGGAAAAATTGAAGTTGACACGACGGAGTGTGAGGGAATGTTTGATCTCGATGTAATGTACCTACGATGTTTTGATATGCGATTTATTTTAATCTACAATAAGGTTTATTTTTCGGTAGTACTTTTTGTCTTCGTATTTTTTATTAAAGTCAATGATGCGACGAAACTTGAGAAGCGAGGTCATGGGTTCGGTATCGCGCGGGATTGGCTGGACCGATTTTTATTTCGCTAATTCTATTTTGTTTGTCAAGGGAACTTCCAAACAAAACATTGATAATAATTACGCGGAAAATTATAAGCAGACGTACTTACACACATACATGTATGTCACGCCATTATTATAGAGTAGGCAGACCACACAAAACGAATGACTTTAGTTTGTGTTTAGGTTTTATTCAGAGGTGTCACAGTGACAGGTTGCTAACCTGTCGCCTAAAATCCACCCTAACCTATTTTATCGCCTCTTACGACATCCACGGAAGAAATGGAGAGCTGCTATTCTAATCCTGACACCACACTGCACAATACTTAACCATATAGACGTTCTTCGAAGGCGCTTTCGCCCGAATTCCCCCACTCTTGTAGATTTGCTTGCACACCCTTTCATTCACTCTCTCCGCTATTAAGTAAAACTATTGCTAGTTACATAACAGAATGGCTAAAATGTTCGTAGATTATTCCATTAATATAAAATAGTAGGAGAACTTTATTTATTGTATGCTCAAATATATCCCATGGCAATAAATTTGATGAATGATAACATGAAATTGTTGGGATATCGCACTGGGAAACGAATAATATTCTCCAAAGCAATACGACGGGGTCATTGGACTTCGGTATTAGGAGCTTCTTTCCCTGTTGCTATGTGAATTCAAGATATTCATAAATGTAATCTGAGCATGTATAACAGCCGTGGTAGAGTGGTTTGATCTGGGGCCTCTCACGCAGATGTTCGCGGGTTTGAATACCAGGCTTTTTTTTAAATCGAATTTGATATTTACCACGAGCTATTCGGTGAAGGAAAACATCATAAAGACTGCATACAGCAATGAAGTAACTCAATGCTGTGTGTCAAGTCCCCAATCCACACTGGGCCCGCGTGGGAACTATAGCCCAAGACACATACTGATGTTTTTTCTTTTTTTGTGTGAAAATCTTAATGCGGTTCACAAAATACATCTACTTATCGAGTTTCAACAATTGAACTTATAGTTTCGGAAAAATGAACGTAATAAAATGAAAATAGGCTCGTAGAGTGAATTCAAAGTACTAGCGAGGGAAAAATTTTACATTCAACGAAAGGTACGTGAAGCTGTAGATATTAGTCGGCGTCCAAATTCCGAGTTGGAAGACGGTTTTGAATCTTCGTACTGCGTCAACAGCGAGTGTGAAGGTGCCTTTACAAAGTGATGTGGTTACTGGTTAGTGTTGTGTGCTACCCTATTTTTGAAAATAATAAAAATGACGATAATAACAAGGGTAGTCGTGTGCCAGTGTTAGTTTCGTCGAGCACGAGCAGTCGCGCGAAGAGAGCGGAGGCGCGCAGTTCGCGCTTGGCTGCAGCAGCCGCCGCGGCTCCTAGATGAAGGAAGGGCTACGAATTAGCCCGAAACTTGTCGAGCTAAACTCGATTTATTAAACGTGCGTTATCCGATAATTTTCAACATCAAAGTACTGTTGACAAAAGTAAAGTCTAAATCAAGAATAAAAATTTTATTACTTACCTTTTTAACATCACAACGGTATTCCACACTTCTAAGAAACTAGAGAACTCTCCGTTTCCCAGATCACCACTTGTGAACTCCTAACTGTGACACCAACTTTAAAGCCGCCAACTAAACGGGGCTTAGCAGTTTATAACGGGCTGGGGTGTGCTATGTTTTCCGTAAGTCGAGTTCGTGCTTCACGGGTATAGTTATGAACTTGCGTGCGTGTGAGTGCCTTGTTCGCGGTGTGACACACCTACTTATCTCACACACTATCCTTACTAATATTATAAATCGGAAAGTGGCTTTGTTTGTTTGTTTGTTCCGCTTTCACGCCGTAACTACTGAACCGATTGCTTTGAAATTTTGCACACTTAAAGTTAGTAATCCGGATTCAATAATAGAATACTTTTTATCCCGGAAAAAAATGATATTCCCAAGGGAAAACAAAAATATAGTGTGCTTGATGGATGGATTGGAGATGGCGCTGTGTGTCGTTTAAAACACGGTAAATTATTGCAAACGAATATAAACATGTAAATTTGTTGTGCTTTATACCGCAATATATAACCGAATTCCACGCGGGCGGAAAGCTAGTCTTGTATAATGTATGTCTAGTATTAATATACAATACTTATAAGGAAATAGGTAGAGGTATATTTAGAATGATTGACTGTCACATACACCTTAACCTATCCTTAGTCGCCTCGTACGACATCCACGGAAGAAATGGAGAGGTGTTATTTCAAACCAGACACCACACTACAGCATCGCTAAATCGTACCAATACCAGTTAATTTCCAATGTAAAATCTAGATCATCCTTCTGAAAAAAATCCATAAATTAATTTCTTCGTGCAAGAAAGGCAGCGCCTATCGGAGTGACGCGCGATTGATGGCTACACATACATACATACAATCACGCATGTGTTCCCAAATGGGGTAGGCAGAGCACACGAAACCTGACATAGACTAAACCATGATTATGACTATATCACGCTTCGCAGCTACTTCTAGCATATTCTTAGGTTTGCAAAGATGGAAAAGGCAGAATAGTGACAACTAGCCTGTCCCCTAAAGCATACCTAAACCTATTTCCTTAGTCTTTACGACATCCACGGAAGAAATGGAGAGATGTTATTTTACACCGACACCATATGGCAACGGCCTGGCTCTGAAAAAAATTTATAAATTAAATTCCTTGAACAAGAATGGCAGCCTATCGGAGTGACGCGCGATTGATGGCTGCTATCTCTTTAATTGACCTTTTGGGGAAAAATGGCTCCGACGAAGCCATAACGAAGTTTACCACCACTATTGGGATTTATCGGGTTTCAGATGGAATTAGGCCGTTGCTTGCTCTTCGTGGGAATATTCATTAGTTGCGGCAAGTTAAAGTGGTGAAGATCACTAATAACACATTATTCTCCATTTGTTTAATTACGATCCCATTCTTAGATGAGTGCGCTATTGTTTAAAAAAAATTGAGAACCGCTGGGCTAAGGTATATTTTTGGCGAAACAGCAACCTGTCACTTTTATACCTGCCTACTTAAAACTAAACATAAAATAGTCCTGGTTTTGTATATGTAGAATTTCATGTGTTCGGTCTACCTTATCTGGGAACACAGGCGTGATGTTTAAATAACAAATCTAACCCTCCTTATTTCATTGTATCTTATTTTTCCACTTAGTTGGCGCCGGTCGCGTAGCAACTATTGGAAATGATGACCTACATCAGAAATATTGGCCAGGGACGCGTACTGGCTTGCACTGCGATTCCCAGTCCTTGACCCGTCTCCTTTTAATTGGCAAACCTTTTAATTGATAAATTAACAAAATTGTGTGTGAAGTTCCCAATCTGCGTTGTGTCTGCGTGGGAACTAAGTGTACCATGAGGCTTCTCATACTGAAAGGGAGCCAGTGGCAGACAATCGCACTGTTGTACTCTTTCATCAATGTTTCAATCTAAAATTATGCTAAAAGTGGCTACGAACGTGAGACAGTCATGGTTCTGACTATGTCACGTTTCGTGTGCTCCACCTACCCCTTTGGGAAAACATGTACAGTCAGCGTCTGATACATGGTTACACTTTGGTACTTTGTCACTGTGATCGCAGTGACAATTTCATGCGAGAGTTCAAATATGAGGTTAATTAGAAAAGGTACTA
This sequence comes from Adoxophyes honmai, assembly GCA_005406045.1. Lineage (NCBI taxonomy): Eukaryota > Metazoa > Arthropoda > Insecta > Lepidoptera > Tortricidae > Adoxophyes > Adoxophyes honmai. The sequence goes on from BHDV01010145.1 coordinate 109,537, forward strand.
AAGTGTATACATGTATCAGACGCTGACTGTACCTATGTATCTTTTTAATATTTTAAATGTGACAGTTTGTGAATATGTTTGGATGTTTGCTACTCTTTCACGCAAAAACTACTGAATGGATCTTAATGAAACTTTACAATAATGTAGCTTATACATCAGAATAACACATAGGTTACAAAAGATATTGTGTGAATTGTCCAAAATGTGACGGTAAGTGTCAAGACAAGTAAGTAACCGACATCTACGCGGACCAAGTCGTGGGCGGCTAGTGTACAATAATAAAGAAGTGACCACAGACTTAGATCGAAATAGATACCACGAGTTCCTGCATTTTTATGAAAACCAAGCGTGCCACATTTTTTCTACCTACTGTAACGTCACATGAGTGCTTTAGTGATGGGAATTGACAGTCCGAGTGAAACCCATTCAAAGGTGACGCCGCCTTATTCAAGTTGTCCTGTTTCTGGTCAATTAAACCTAATCTAAGTGGTACAAAACTAAATGAAATTGCGTCAAAGGAAGAGCATTGCTCTCCCTTTCGGCTCTCTTTTGGCGTGTGCTGTCGGAAAAGAATAACACCTCTCCATAGTCTCCATTTCTTCCGTGGATGTCGTAAGAGGCGACTAAGGAAATAGGTTTAGGTATGCTTTAGGCGACGGGCTAGCAACCTGTCACTATTGTACCTCTTCCATCTTTGCAGCCCTAAAACCATGTTAGAAGTGGCTGCAAAGCGTGATGTAGTCGTAGTCATATTTTGTCTATGTCACGTTTCGTGTGTTCTGCCTACCCCGTTTGGGGACATAGGCGAGTTTTTTTTTGTATGAAGTGCTTACACGTCATCTATTTCGATATAAGTCTGTGTGTACAATAAAGACCGTGACGTAACCGCCCCTATGCGTGGCCCAGTGAGATATCGCGGCCATTCTCCCGCCATGATCTATCTGCGAGATATTCCCTTGGCCGCCGGACCCATAAATAGCCCCGACATCCGCCTAATTGAAAATGCCGCTGTCTTTTAAAAGTAAAACGAGCTGTCTTAAGTGAACTGCCTTTCTTGCAGTGAGTGGAATTGGATGTATTAAAGTTTGCTAGCAAGCGGTTTGAGGAAGGAGCTTAAGAGATTGAAAGTTAATCGAGTTTCATTTTAGCTGTTGCTGTTGCGTCCTTTGATCACAGTAGGTACGTTTTCATTTTGACAGCAATCACATCGGATGGACAACAAAATTGTGGTTTAATTATGTAGCATACAAAATGCTATAGGTTAGGTAATTAATAGGTGCGGGAATGCTTTAGACTGGCTGCTGTTTTTACTGTTGACATACCTCTTTTAATCAACTTAAAACCTGAAAATTCCCCGTGTGGTGCCGGGTTAGAATAGCACTACCCCCTTTCTTCCCGTGGGTGTCGTAAGAGTCGACTCTGGGAAAGGGTTAGTGTATTGTGGGCGATGGGCTAGCAACCTGTCACTGCAATATCACGTTTGACCATCTGGTTACCCTGCTGAAATTGCTAAACGTGGCACTGGATTTTCGAATTCACGTGCTCTGCCTACCCCTCTTGGGAATACAGGCGTGAGTATATGTATGTATGTATGTAAAACCTGAAAATAGTCTAAAACTGGTTTCGAAACGTCAAATAGCCTAGTTTTGTATGTCTATGTGACAGACACTTTATTATTATATCAGTTCAGTTACAGTTATAGACATACAAAATTATTCCTCGTATCATCACCCTTTACTGAGAACAAAACTTGTTTCCTGTGGAAGTGACGAAAAGCTTTAGATGTAGATAAACCGAATATTTATCAAATTAATCCAAATTATTCAAAACGTTATTAGGTACAAATTTTCCAATTTGTTAGTCAAAAAACAAAGAGCACGACTTAAATCTGGCCCAAACTCTGAAACCTACCTAATTAAAATAAAACGGCCATTAATTTAAGAACTAGAAGAAACAACTTTTGTTTCCCAGCTTATGATCAACCAAGTTGCTTCTTGGAAAGTGAACAAAAAATTAACTTACTATTATTACAGTATTCGATTCCATAAAACCGTAATTTATCATCAAGGTGAGTGACCCCGAAACGAATTTTCTTTCACCGCATAAATCTTGTCAACTGCCTGTTTTTCCTCACTAACTTAGATTTTGTTAACAGCTTCTTATGAACTTCTTGTTTTATATTTATTAAGTAAAGCAAGTTACGCGAAGTTTGTCCATTTTTCGCTCTAATGGTTAGTACCCGGATGTCGACACTGTGATCAACGGAATATCAAGTTTTGGAGATACCCCCGCGTGTGATAGTCCTAGTTTTGTCTATGTAGCGTTCCGTGCGCTCTGCCTACCCCATAAATAAATAAATATCACTGGACAATATTTACACCAATCACCTAGTCCCAAAGTAAGCAAATTAATGCCTGTGTTATGGGTACTAGACAACGGATAAACTTACTTATATATAGATAAACATCCAAGACTCGAAAGCAAACATTCGTATTCATCATACAAACATCTGCCCCGACCGGAGATCGAACTCGGTACCTTAAGCTTCACAGTCAGGTTCTCTAACCGCTGGGCTATCCGGCCGTCAATACAGGCGTGATGTATGTATATTTATCTTTACTAACATGGAAGGCTATATCCGGTACGTATGTAGCAACATCAAAGATTACATTAAAATAAATACAAACAGCCGCATGTTGTAGGTACTCCTACCGTATCCCGAAGGCTTAAAAGCACTCGCGTTTCGCTAAAACTCGTTCAATTCGCAGACAAAGACCATCACCTTCATAAATATTCAAAAAACAGGAGCGGTTCAAATAAATTTGATTTTATAAAAGTGTTTTCCGTTTGCAGAAGTGAATCTCTGAAATGGCAGGTTAAATAAAGCAAGTTTTTGGATGGTATGTTTGGAAAGAGTGAAAAAGATATAGATAGTACTTACGTAAGGTTGCCCATCACTCAACTTCATACGAATTGTATGCTACATACATACATACATATTCTCACGCCTGTATTCCCAAGAGGGGTAGGCAGAGCACATGAATTCAAGTTCAAATTGTATGCTACATATAGGAATAGATCCAACTATAAGTACAAACCGACTAGTCGGCCTAACAACCTGAAGAACAGGTACCGAGCCCGTTCCCACCGCCCCGAGCTCCCGCACGATTTTTAATCGGGCGTCGTAGCCGCAGTACATTTTATATGGAGCTGTTCAGACACGCCCGACAATCGGATCCGACATAAAATGTCGTGCGTTCATGCGAGCCCGCACGCCGATGAAAAATCGTGCCGGGCGCGCTGTTCACATCAAATCGGATGTCGGGCCGACCCCGCTCGCGCCTCACCCCCTGTAACTCCCGCGCGTCGCGTTCGCGCATTCACATTGTTGTGGCCGACAGCCGACTGGTGTGAATAGAAGCCCCGACACCGATTAAAAATCGGGCCGACAGCCGGCCTGTGTGAACAGAGGCGCCGAGACCCGATTAAAAATCGTGCCGATGCCCGACGCGGTGGGAACAGGCTCTAACTGTTGGAGTAAAGTTCTTTAGTGGAGACTGCGTACTGGTAAACTTAACTTAGGCATCCACCAACTCGGTCTTTACAAGGCGACCGGGATGAGCCGGATGAGAATAGCCGAATATTGTGCTTAGTGGCGTGCCATTATAGGGACTTATGTCCAACAGTAGCTTAAACTGATAATGATGATGATGTTAGGTCCATAGGCATATGTTCCTTCAATACTGAGTCGAGTAGAAAGATTATTTTAAATATTAAGTACACTTCTTATGATTTTTGCCGCTGACTTAGTTTATTTATTTTATGTTGTGTAAACATAATTACACAATTACTTGCCCTGGATAACGCTTTAAAGAAATAAACTTAATTATTGCCGAACATAATATCAAGATAATCTTTAAAAATCTCGCGTACTAAGAGCAGTCCCTTAAAAAAATATCCGTAACACGAGAAAGGCGTGATACAGCCATCTCGTGGTGTCCAAAGAGCACGCAACGAGGATTAATGGTGGGAGGAAAATACATATTTTTCATACAAAAATAAATCTGTCGGCGAATAATTGTCTTGACGTTACGGCCCATGTATCAACACCGAGCATGAAAACGTACGCGAAAGTTTAGTAACAGATTCACATATACATAAATAATAGTTATGTATGTGAAAATAATGAATGTAAGTGGAGCAAAAGATGTGTATCAGGACCGTAGCAAGTGGAACAAAGTGGTACCTATCCCTGTGCAGTGGCGTAGCTAGGTAACCAAGGGCCCTGGGGCAATTAATAAAATGGGACCCCACACCTATGTGAACTGATTATTGTGGCGTAGCTAGCCTGGGTGGCACCCCCCTCCCCCCCTAGAATTCGATAGAAACGGTTCAGGGGCCCCCTGAGCTTGAGTGCCCCGCCGAGCCCCTTGGTAGCTACGCCACTGCCCCTGTGGGAAAGAGGCGTGACGGTATGTAAGTATGCTATGTGACTGCGACATAATAAAAGACATACTGTAAATTGTGTGTAGTAAATGGGAAACACCTTGTATATAACTATGTGACAGACAGACCGGCATGAAGGCCAGACAGACAGACTGAAGTCAATATATTAAGTAGGATCCCATTGACATCCTATGGATATAGATCCGTAAACTAATTTTTTTAAGACTAGTTATCTAGCAATAGCGCTACCTAATTGTCCAGTGATGTTATTCTTTAACATAGCTTACTAAACTCGTCAACAAACTCGAAATCGAGCTTTAAAATTTTCCATACAATACTACGGCTAATTTTGACACCAAGACGATCTCGTTGGCGAGTATATTTTGTTACGTTAAAAAATAACACCACTACATTGTTTACTTAAAAAAAATGTTTTCTTTCAGGATAACAAATTGCGCAATTTGTGGTCCTACTTTAATTATATTGTTATTAAAACTTTTGAATCTGTTTATCTATTTTCTTATTAACAATTTGATGTTTTGTAAACAAAATGAAACGTCCTAATTTTACACCGAATGTGTTAACATCAAATTACAGTGTGATGGTAATAGTTGGGTATGCGGTCGAGTGTATGAGACATGACATGTGTTGATTAGTGTCAAACTAGGGATAGGCGGACACAGCTCGATGTAATTACTATATTTACCGTCTAAATACACCTCAGTTCATTTGTTGTTACGGAAGAGAAAATTAACAGGTTTTGGTTCGTTACAAAGGACCTTCGGAACCACATTGGTTCACTTATTGGGTTACATTTTCAATCGACTTTAAAAAAAAATTGCCTTCCAATTTACCACAGATATGATACGAGTAGCTCAGAATTTCAGTGCAAAAGAAATCATTATGTACCCTACTATTATGTTCAGATACAATAAATAAGAAAATGGCCTACATTTACATTATAAATTTAATCGATAACGAAAAAATAAATTTTGAAAATTGGAATATTTTAAAACATGATCATTCAAAGAAAAAAACTATTACAATTTATTTGTATTTTCAGCAGTACTATGTACGATTTTATTAATGTAGATAAAGTTATGTATGCGAATGTACAAAAGTAGGCATTCAAATACGGGTGTTTTTTGGTGAAACTCGCCCCTCGGACTCAATTCATAAACTACTGCATTGTTTCACAGCTATGAAATCACAGCTTTGCCGTGTGGTGTCGTGTTAGAATAACACCTCTCCATTTCTTCCGTGGATGTCCTAAGAGGCGACAAAAGAAATAGGTTTATGTATGGTTTAGGTGACAGGCTAGCAACCTGTCACTATTATACCTCTTACATCTTTGCAGACCTAAAACCATGCTAGAAGCGGCTGCAAAGTGTGATATAGTCTATGTCACGCTTCGTGTGCTCTGCCTACCCTATTTGGGAAGACAGACGTGATTGTATGTTGTATGAAGGAGATTTAAAATGTAAAACGTTCGTCTTGCTTTAGCATGTTTTTTACGCGAGATTTCTAAATTTTCTGACCTTCTCCGCCTTCCTGGACTTACACAAATATTTCAAGACTAAAATTAGTCAAATCAGTTCACCCGTTCTCGAGTTTTAGCGAGACAAACTAACAGCAATTTATTTTTAATTATGTAGATGGATAGATATAGCGCCCGTGTGGTGCCGGGTTAGAATAGCACCTCCCCCTTTCTTCCTGTGGGTGTCGTAAGAGTCGACTCTGGGAATGGGTTAGTGTATTGTATTCACTGCAATATCGCGTTTAACCACCTGACTATCCTGAAATTGCTAAACGTGGCACTGGATTTTTTAATTCATGTGCTCAGCCTACCCCTCTTGGGAATACAGGCGTGAGAATCCGTACCAATATATAAATGTGAAAGTGTGTTTGTTTGTTTGTTTGTTTCTTTGTTTGTTTGTCCGTCTTTCACGGCTCAACGGAGCGATGGATTGACGTGATATTTTAGGTAGAGATAGTTTAGGGCACGGAGAGTGACATAGGCTACTTTTTATTCCGGAAAAAATTGATGTTCCCGAGGGAAAAAAAAAAAATAGTTTGCTTGATAGATCGATATCGATCGATGATAGATCGATATCAATCGATAACTGATCGATAGATGATAGATCGATGGCGCCGTGTGCCGTTTGAAACGAGAAGTTTTCTTATAGTTGTGCTTTATACCGCAATATAACCGAGTTCCACGCGGGCGGAGCCGCGGGCGGAAAGCTAGTATGTATATATGTATGTATAGATAGGTAGATCATTTGTTCATTTCAATTAAAGTGTCATTTTTCTAAAGTGATGTTACGCATAAATACCAAAGCCGGAGGTACCCAGAACTCGGCTCCAGCTAATGAGGGTGACTTTAATTATAATGAACTGAAGGTCGAATAAATTTCATTAACTAAGCAAATTTAGTTTAGACTCATTTGTTTGAATTAGCAACTTAGAAATTACAACCGTTTCAAGGCCTGTTTAAGTCTCACCGTTTGCGGAATCATACAATAACTGTTTAAGAATATTGGTAGTTGTTATTTTTTCTCAGAAATCATTATTTATTTTATATTGTTACAAACGGTATTACCTAGTGCGATTTTTATGCGCCTTGGGGTTGCTTAATGTGAAGATTTGACAGTCAAAATTATAATCGAATGAAACGCAGTATAAAAGGACAGTGCGCCGGTATCAGTTTCGTCGAGCACGAGCAGTCGCGCGGATAGAGCGGTGGCGCGCAGTGCGCTTTTGGTAGCAGCAGCCGCCGCGGATCCTACATAAAAGGCTACGAATTAGCCCGAAACATGTCGAGCTAATGTCGATTTAAAACGTGAGTCTCACAGTAGTTTAATGTTCAAAGTAAGTATTAAAGTATTTTCAAGAAAATCATACTTTTAGTAGGGGACTTAGGAGACATCACCATGGCAACCGGGAGCATAAAATAGTGGGTTGACCCAAAACTAAAGAACAGTAGAGTCACTGTTTTGCATAGCAACTGTCCTGTTCATTTTATGACACCATATCGTAATATTTTTATCATACAGTCAAACGAGAAAAATATGTCCCTAATATCGTAGCAATTGTAGATTTTCCTCCGGAAATATTTAGCGCGCCCAACATCAGGCTTGGGACACTGCTCCCTATTGTTATCCCTAAGTAGAGTTACAAGTTATGAGAGTATCGCGGAAAAGTTCCTATAAAAATAACGACTATTTCACGTGCACGAACCAATTGTTTCAATTTTTTTTTATAGGTTGAGTAATTTTGTTATTTTTTATTGACACCAAAACATACGGAAATTCACTAAAAAAAAAATGATTTGAATAAAAGTGGTGTTTTTCATTAAATAATATTACTCGACTTTATTCTGTGTGCTAGAGATATCTCTTTCGCAGCAATAATATTTGTTTCTTCTGCCGACAGTACAATTTGGATCTCAAAAATACTACTAAGAGGCCTCCCATGCAACCTTCAACAAAGATTGATTTAAAGATAAGATTTAAGCGGTTGGTACACATTTGAAATCTATACTAACACGTTCCCTGTGAAGCTGGCAGTCAAAAAATTTGTCGACACGTGCAGTTTTTTATTGTAATTGATCTGCGTCGGAATATTTTATTAAATAATAAGTCCCCAGGCACTCCATACGCTTTATTACCTACTATTTTGATCATACGTGCAAGCAAATGAATATGATCTAGATCACACGTGCAGATTTTGATCAGCTCATAGCATTAACAAAGGGCAGTGCATCATATGTGGCGCACTCACGTGTCATCAGTGCCTCGAAATGCACCACATGTGGTGCATGCACAGGGAACGTGCTAATATTATAAAGCTGAAAAGTTTGTTTGTTTGAACGCGCTTATCTCAGGAACTACTGGTTCGAATTGAAAAGTTCTTTTTGTGTTGGATAGACCATTTATCGACGCTGCGACCAATAGGACCGAAGAAATAGTGGAAAATGTGGAAAAAAAGCGGGGGAAATTGGTCTCTATTCCACGCGGACGGAGTCGCGCGCACAGCTAGTATAGACAATAAACTTAAACTTATATAAATCAGGAAGAACTGAAGAGACTATGAAACAAGTAGGTAACTATCACTTACACGAAGTGTAGGTAATTTAAGCGTAATATGTAAACGCTTCCTGCTATGCCTTGGACCTGAACGCAAACATAGTTTAAGGCATTTTGTCAACCCTTCCACATGTATGTCGTTTATCATTTCAACATAAACATCCAACAAAGAATCCTCGCAAACGACTAAGACTTCAAGAAAAGGGTGGTCTGGTTTTATTAGCCTCATAGCACAAAACAAGGATAGAAACAAAAGACAATCTGCATACCTACAAAGTGCGCTCGAAAAACGTACCATCGCGAACCGGGATTGTTGAGCCACTTACCTATGTTTGTAACTTGGTCGTGTAATACTAATCCAATAGCTAACATCTAGTCGGTCACATCGGTCATTGATTACACGTCTAAATTGCGAACAGTGGCGAGTGGCTCAAAAGTCCCGGTTCGCGACTGTACACGTAGACACTCACAGACACGATATCTTGGAAGAGTTGGGACCAGTCATTGATTCTGCAACGTTTTCAAGAGTAAACCGGAACTGTGAAATTGTAACAAGTATCCTAAATTAAAATTAGTTTACTGTAAAAAAATGCATAAGAATGGGAATTTATTACACTTCAAAATGCCGAAATTGTCGTAAGATCTTTAATGTCGTAATTTAAGTAGGTACAGACAAATTGTATTATTTTACGGCCGCATTTTCGTAAACTAATCAATTTACGTTAGGTTAGGTTAGGTAAGTTAGGCTATATGGCGGAAACATATCGCAGGCGCAAAGAAGAGAGGGCCAGCGGTGCAAGTCTGGCTCCGAGAGAACTTCTCCATGCCCGTCGGCAGACAGAGAGACGGACGCGAGACA
>BHDV01010145.1:119631-133232 GCA_005406045.1 Adoxophyes honmai
AAAAAAAAAAAAAAAAAAAAAAGGTAAGTTAGGCTAGATTATAAAACTTTCGTAAGATTCCAAACGGGAGACAATCTTAATTTGGAATCTTACGAAAGTTTATAAACTTCATAGGAAATTTATAAACTTACGGAATGTGTTCTTTTCCGGTGACATATATATGTTATGAAAAGGAATATTCATTCATACACTTGATGACTTCTGTACATTTATTTGTTATATGCACGTAGTACTCGAATATCATGCAACGATTTACTTGTTTTCGTCAGTCAATGACCAGGAACGCAGGAGTAGTAAAGAGTTTATTAGAAGACTCTTCAAGTCAACTACAGGAGAGAAGGATCATTTACCTGCCCCGCTTTAAGTTTCATTCCTCTTTTATGATCTTTCCAGGTATACTGCCTTTTAACCTGATGAAAAACAAATGCCTTTAAATGACGGGAAAAACACTCACCTATTCTTTTACTAGAAATTATCCCTTATTCCGTCGAGGCACCATTTAACAGCAGGCGTTAAATTCTTAAAAATATCGTCAAATGACGGGGTCCCCACTGGTGGTCAATTGGGTGCTCGCCGGTATACGGCACATTCAAGTCAAAATGTTTAAGTTAATTTTCTTATTCAACCTACGCAGGGCACTCGGGAATTAATTGGCCTTTAGAATTTCGACGTTATTATCGGTAGACCCCGTTATCTTATCGCAAAGATTTTGTTTTTCAGTAGAGTATGAATATTTTTTTATCGATCTTCTTTACATCGATGTTTAATAATGCACTTGAATTTTCTCAATTTGAGTATATACTGAAATTCAATTATAACGTTTTGTTTGACATCATGAAAATCCCTATAACCCTTATTTAAACAGACGATGCACATGCACAGTTGCGAAAGGTTTATCGCCTCTATTGTGGAAAAAATATGAGTAATCCTAATTAGTGTTCACACTAGGCTTTTATTTCTTCGTTTATTATTATATAATATATATCTTAATACGAAAGTAATAAATTATACCTAGTGACGCCTTTTGGAAATTATCAGTGTCAAAAAAATGTATCGATATTTTTAAAAGTCGATAAAAAAATATTCATACTCTACTTGCGACAAGATAACGGGGTCTAATTATCGGCTATGCCGATGTAGTGGGCCTTTTAAGTACTTTTTCCATAACTTTGAGCTGTAACAGTTGAGTGTTTAGAAAGCCCTATTTTTATATACATTTGTAGCTTCTATATTTCTTTCTTTAAATCTCAGTGAATTAGTCAAGGGATCTTTTACACCCTGTATTATCTATTTCTCATAAGCCGCTTTGTAAATCTGTTTTTCACGTTTACTTCTCTGAGAATAACAATTTCAAAGAGGATTAATAATTTCTTAGAAAATCTCTATCTCTGCAAGCAATGAAGCTGGTAGGTACAGGAACAGGGATTGTTGAGCCACTTGCCACTGTTCGCAATTTAGACGTGTAATCAATGACAGATGTGAACGACTAGATGTTAGCTATTGGATTAGTATTAAACGACCAAGTTATAAACATAGGTAAGTGGTTCAACAATCCGGTTCGTGCTGGTACACAGAGACCCTTTTGTTAAAATTTCTGCTTCTCTACGGTGCCTGAATAGTTTTGTAAAACTTGCACAGGACTAAATAAAAGAAAACCCGACGAATACCCTTTATAGAACACTAGCTTTCCGCCCGCGGCTTCGCCCGCGTGGAATTCGGTTATATTGCGACGGTTTTTTGTCGAGCATTGCAATGTCACCATGACGTTTACTGTAACTAGATTCTATGGTGGGTCAGGAATCGAATGGTTCTATAGTACCCAAACGAACTATCCTCCTTACGTCCACCAAGCTTAGACTATCAAAGATTAGATCATAATTTGGTCCCATACATTTTAACCCACACAATTCAAATAGAGGTTATTGACACGGCAAAAAAAAATGTTTTATACTTTGTGTATAGTCCTCAACTTCAAACTTAGCTATTTTTGTCTGTAAACTTTTTTGTACGTCAAAGAATCTTGCCAAGTTATATTCCTGTAAATATAATACTATCACAAAAACCCCTAAGAAACCCTAATAAATATGCTGAGGACACCCTATAAATAGACATGAATATAATCTGATAAGCAAGCGTCTTCTAAAAGCAGACCAGTCAAGTAAAAACTGCACACAAGTCACACTCGCCACTAGGGCTGTGAGGGTGCAGCTCCATTGAGACGGAGACGAGCGGAGATGAGACATTTGGGATCGACCAATCATACCCCATGAAATCCACATCTCGTCTCCGCTCCGCTACAATGGAATCAGTCAAGCGGAGACGAGATGTGGATTTCATTTAATGTGATTGGTCGATCCCCACACGTCTCCTCTCCGCTCCGATCGTCTCCGCCTCAATGGAGCCGCACCCTAAAGGAGGTCCGACTCCGATTCCGAGAAATCGGATCTTCGATTTTCCGAAGTTTTTCGAGATATTAAGAGGAAATGGACCGGTCACATTTTGTATGGAAACGTAGTCCCCTGATTCCTCGCTGGATATTACCCGTAGAACAATGATTTTTTACATCAACAATCTAATGATATATTAGCATGTTCCTATGTTTTCCTTTTTTTCTTTATTGAATTGTTAAAGGAGATAGTAACCTTCAAAAACATGAAAAATTGGCAAGTTTTTTCCGTTGTGTTCAAACCTCTAGAAACCAATTTTAACACAATTATATCAAAATATAAGAACATAGAAACACAGTTATGACATTTCTTAAACATTTAATGAAAAAACATATTTAATCGGTTAAGTTTTGGAGAAGAAATCAGGGGACTACGAAACGTTGTTTTTGAATAATTTTCATAGGTATTTTCGGTCCGAGCTGTAGTTGTTCTTATCGCACTCGACGTCGTTTGGGCAGGTCACGGCGCGACAGCAATAGATTTAGCAAATACCTATTTTTCAATTCCTTCGACCGGCATATTTCCTCTTAAGTAGCCTATGTGTTAATCCTGGTTGCAAGCCTTCTAAATACTAAATTTCATCAAAATTGGTCACGTATCACGTATTTAGGTTGCTTTTCTCTGTTGTCTCGGCTTCTGACATGGGTTCCGATTCGAACTCCGACTCTGATTTTATACATACATAGGTACATCACGCCTCTATTCCTAAATGGGGTAGGCAGAGCACACGAAACGCTACATAGAGAAAACCACGACTATATTACATTCCGTGGCTGCTCCTAGAATATATTTATTTGTCATTACAAATGCATTTATTACATAATGAAGAATGTACATGTTATTTACATCTAAAACCTAAAAAGAACGGACTAAAAACATACCTACTTATTAATTAAAAATAACTAAATTAAATCTAAAATCATGGTGCCTAAAGGCTGGCAGCGTTTCTCGTATTTATTTTAGACTAGCTTTTATTCGATTCGATTATATTGCGGTATAAAGCTCAACAAATTTACATGTTTATACTTGATTGCAGTATTTTACCTTGTTTTAAACGACACACAGCGCCATCTCCAATCCATCTATCAAGCAAACTATATATTTGTGTTCCCTCGGAAATATCAATTTTTTTCGAGATAAAAAGCAATCGGTTCAGTAGTTACGGCGTGAAAACGGAACAAACAAACAAACTCACTTTCCGATTTATAATATTAGTAAGGATTTTAAGTTGGCCTAAAATATAATTTAACCTTCCTTAGTTGCCTCTTACATCCACGGAAGAAGTGGAGAGGTGTCATTCCAAACTCGACACCACACGACACATTGTATTGCCATGTTATATTTAGGTTGCCCCACTTTCTCTGCTTCCGACACCAGTTCCGACATTAGCTCTAAATCCGCGTCACATTTTTGAAAGTGTCACATCCCTAAACCTCCGAGTCTTACCCGAAAACGTCCACGGCATAAAAGGTTACTATTACGGTGATCCGGTTTCCCCCGGATCGGACGCGCAGTATCGCGTCAGGAGGATAAGCTCCCGGCGATTTCCCTGACGCTGTTGGCAGGATTTCGCCGTTTTCCCATGTAAAACGTCGAGATTTATATCAGTAATTCGCTCAGAATGTTTGCCGATAAACGCTCGTCGGGTTCGGTTTGGGGGACAGGTTTATTTACAGATGGGAAATGCGATGTCGCTTTTTATTAACTGTGTCTTAGGAATGGGATGTTTGTGATGATATAGTTTTTAAACAATAGGGTGGGCGACAAAAAAAACTATTTAGTCTGTCAGATAGGTTAACAAAAAATATTAAAAATGTATTTTTTACTTTTCTCGTTTGGTTGGATAGGCCTTAAGACTCTTAAGAGTAATTTGGGTTGCGCATAAAATACATACTACCACAGTCGAATTGGAGATCCTTATTAATATTATAAATCGGAAAGTGAGTTTGTTTGTTTGTTTGTTCCGCTTTCAAGCCGTAACTACTGAACCGATTGCTTTGAAAATTTGCAAACGTATATTTAGAAGTTTAACCATCTGGATACCCTGAAATTGCTAGACCAGATGGTCAAACGTGATATTGTGGTGACAGGTTGCTAGCCCATTGCCCACAATACACCAACCCTTTCCCAGAGTCGACTCTTACGACACCCACGGGAAGAAAAGGGGAGGTGCTATTCTAACCCGGCACCACACGGGTAACTCTTTATAGTACAAAGCATACAAAAATAGCAAGTACAGAACAATGTAAAAGTACAAAAGCTAACAATTTACATATCCCATAAGGGATCTCTTCCTACGTACCTTCAATAGATTGACAAAATAACTGAAATAAGACTAGACACAAAGAAACTTGAATAAAAAAGTAATGATGATACGTATTTCCCTCCAAAGCTTTCATATTCCTGTGACCTTATCTGGAGAACGTAATTATGTTTTATAATGCAAAAGAAAAGACTTTCAAAGGCATAAGATCTAGGTGATACAGGATTATCTACCACAAAAGTGGTAAATTACCTGGAGGCCCCAGCGCAATTACAGAGTATCTGGACTGGAGAGGTCGGGTTACATTCTTTGATGAGCGAAGCGATTTTAATCGTGAAAAAGCTCGTAGTCAAATAAGCGGATAAGTCATGTATATCTATCTATTTGATCGACACATTCCGAACAAATAAATTAAAATGTTTCCTGAAAATTTTCATCACCTTGTGGCAGAGAAATGTTTCATAGCTTTTCGGTCATTGCGCCCTGTGTTTTACCTACCTCGCGTCACGTACGCAAGTCCGGTTAGTCGGAGAGTACGCACATGCAATCTTTCGACATTGCGATGCTATGCGGTCGACTTAGAACCAGAATACAAAAGACTGGGCACTTTTTCAGATTTTTGTTTTTTTTTTGACTAATGATCTAGGGCCTAGATTCTAGGCGATACTGGATTATTCGGGCACCACAAAAGTAGTAAATTACCTGGAGGCCCCAGGGCAATTACTTGCACAGTATCTGGACTGGAGAGGTTGGGTTACATTGTTTGATGAGCGGAGCGGATTCTGATTGTGAAAAAGACGGTTATAGTAACAAAATTTTACCCAAAACGACCGAACGGCTTGTTCCTAACATTTTGTGCAAGGTTTTTTGTGAGCTGTTTGTTTTGTTTCGCTTGTAAAATGACTTTAACAGTACTGTCTGCATGTAAGAAATCCTTGACGACTTGGACGTTTTGTGTCCACTTTAGGCAAACTTAGGTTTACAGTACAATTATCATGGATTGCTAGCTTGTCAATAGCTATATCCAATCTCCAATTAATTAGTTGTTTTATGAAACGAAGAGCAGAAATTTTGAACTCTATCTATATTTCTATTATTAGCAAACAGAAAGCTATTAATTATAATTAGTTAGGTTATTAACCTTGGATCTTATAAGAATGTATTAATTTATAGTGAAAATTAACGGATTACTCACGTTGTATATACCGAGATTAGCTCGACATGTTTCGGATCAATCCGTGATCCATCATCTGGAGCTACGCGCCACGGCAGCGGACAGACGCGCACTCACGGATTGATCCGAAACATGTCGAGCTAATCTCGGTATATACAACGTGAGTAATCCGTTAATTTTCACTATGAGTGAGTCTCACGGTAGTTTTATGTGTAAAAATGTATTAATTTGTTTAAATATTGGAAGTTTTAAAACGCCTCGCTTCTCCCTGGCCACATCCTAATCTAGTCTCAGTACAGTTTGTACCAAAAGAATAAGAATCGACAAAGTGGCCGGAAGCTCTCTCTTTTTATTTATTAGGTCCTAAAGGTATTTAATTCAGGAGTATCTTGCGGAGACATTTTCTTGGCAATCATGATGTTTCCGAAGCGCTGTCTACAAAAGAGGTCGTGTGAAAAAGACCCCGTAATGGCCTACAGTCAGTTTTTATTTTTCATGATTTTGATTTCGGTGAGTAATAGGTACGTGCAGAATTGACGTCCCGAAAACTTACGATAGTCCGTCGGCAGAGGCAGAGCTGCTAGTTTTTTTTTTTTTGTGAAATGTAAGACTACACAGTTTAAAACTTTGTTTTAAATGCTGAACCCTATACAGCTTGAAAAGTCATTAAAATCATATAAATTGGATTATGGTACTGTATTGTATTGTATGACTCTTTATTGCACATAAAAAAATTGGGATCCCCTTGGAATGCATAATTTTATTTAGACTATTATTGTTTCGCATAATTGATTTGGCATAATTAATTTTGGCATAACAGTACTTTCGCATAATAATACTTTGGCCTAATACTTTTTTGGCATACTACGCTAATAGCATAATTTCATTTGGACTAATTTGTATTGGCCGAATACACATTACGCATACTATTGTTTGGGCTAATAATTATTTGGTATAAATGTCTTTATGCATAATTTAAAAACTCAGTTTCCTTGTTACCATGTATTTACTATTATTAGGTTAGGTTAGGTTAGAATAAATCTAGGCACGAAGCGCCTAAACATCGCGGAATAGTTCGCGGACCATCATCGACATCGATATAGTTCCTAAATCATACATAAGTATGCATACCATTGATATGAATAGCAATAATTGCTACACAAACTTTAATATTTTTTGGCATAATACTGTTATGCATATTGATATGATGCCATTTGATTATTATGCCTATTTATGCTTATGCTTATAGACATTAGTCTTGATGACAATTATGCTTCCTGTATTTATGCTTTTCAATGTTATGCGTTAAAAAATACAGGGTGTCCCAAAGTTATGGGACATGAAGGGGAAGTACCTTAAATATCGTAGATAGTGTATTTTGCTCAAAGAAGACTTTATCTTATTTTCCAAAGTTAGTAATTCTGCATTCATAGATTTTCTAAAAATTACTTGCTTCGTCTGGGAATCGAACCGACTAAAATGTAAAAAAAAAATCATCCTGTTTTTATGATGCCAATCGAAAGAATAGCTAAAAAATAATAACTCTGCTAAAGTAACATAGTATTTTAAAAGAAAGGAACAACGTGAAATTAATCACTTTAATCAAATTAAAACATACATGAAACTGTCGTAGTCAATTAATTGGGTACTTTTGTGTAAATTAAATTAATTAAATGCTTAAAATGTGATCCCTCTTGTCTTACACAAATCGCCAATCTTTTAATGAGTCTGCTGCCTGTTGATCTTCGGACCTTACCCCATTAGATTTTTTCTTTTGGGGATACGTAAAAGATATGCTATACAAAAAGCAATACAAAAACGTGGGTGAGTTACAAACAGAATTGTGCCATATCACATCGAGTGTTCACCATAAAATTTTTAGAAAATCAACAGGCAGTGGACTCATTAAAAGATTGGCGATTTGCATCAGATAAGAGGGATCACATTTTGAGCATTTAATTAATTTAATTTACAGAAAAATACCCAATTAATTGACTACGACAGTTTCATGTGTGTTTTTAATTTGATTAAAGTGATTGATTTCACGTTGTTCCTTTCTTTTAAAATACTATGTTACTTTAGCAGAGTTATTATTTTTTAGCTATTCTTTCGATTGGCATCATAAAAACAGGATGATTTTTTTTTTGAGATTTTAGTCGGTTCGATTCCCAGACGAAGCAAGTAATTTTTAGAAAATCTATGAATGCAGAATTACTAACTTTGGAAAATAAGATAAAGTCTTCTTTGAGCAAAATACACTATCTACGATATTTAAGGTACTTCCCCTTCATGTCCCATAACTTTGGGACACCCTGTATGCGTAATGATGATTATGCAAAAAACAATTTCGGCGAAAAGTGTTATGCGAAACAATATTAGTCTAAAAAACTTTATGCCTTCCAATAGAGAACCAAAAAAATTACACAGAACAACATAACAGAAAAAACAATGTAACTTACGTACGATGGGCCAAGGAAGTGGTCTACCACTTTTGACAAAAGTTTCTGTGAGATCAAAATTGTCACAAGGTTGACATTGTCACTGTCATAATATTATGGCGAGGGGAAATCGACCTTGTTGTTTCATGAGGTTCAAATGAATATCGATCTTGAGGGGGTAGACCAATTTCTTTGTCGACTGTACAAAGGCGAACTTATCCCCGAGAGGATCTCTACCAGTTAACCTTCGGGCGATTGGCATAATTCATTGATTGATTGATGGATTAAGGTAATTTTTTAAATTGTATAATACTTGCTTTTTTTGTATTTTCATTTTGATTTTGTCGACGAGCCTCGTTGTATCAAAGGTTGAGATTATGGAAAAATAATTAAAACACTAGAAAGGTTCAGATCGTTTAACTTCTAAAATAAGGGCATATACATAATTCGAAACTTCCAAGCTTTGCACCTATTCTGGTATTTTAAGTACAATATATTTTATACTTGTCTCTTATCCTAAACTTCGCTCTTATTGGCTGTACTGAACGTCTCCAGTACCAGTCAGTAGCCACCAAACCGCAACGAGCAAATTACCTAAACTTAGCTCCATTGCCTGCATCTCCAAGACTAGTCCTCCCGTTTGTGCAACCGTAGTTATCTTGGCGTTGTTTAGGGAAACACGTTTGTTTCGTTTGTTTTTAAACTACCTCAAGTTTAGAGTGGAAATACTTAGTTTAAATGGAACTACAGTTATACTGGCAACTTCGTGCGCGAGTAAGTAATATTATATTCAAAAAGATATCGACAAATACATTCAAAACACTCGCAAGCACACACTTTACAATCTATACTAATATTATAAAGCTGAAGAGTTTATTTGTTTGAATATATCTCAGGAACTACTGGTTCGTTTTGAAAAAATATTTTTGTGTTGGATAGACCATTTATTATCGAGGAAGGCTTTAGGCTATATAACAACGCTGCGACTAATGGAAACGAAGAAACATTGGAAAATGTGGGGGAAAAAACAGGGAAGATTAGTCACTATTCCACGCGGACGGAGTCGCGGGCACAGCTAGTAAACAATAAGGGTGTGTAAACGAGTAACATGAGACATTTTGTCAACTACAAAAATAAAAGAAAAGGCTTAGATTTAGACCGCAGAACACGGTAGCCGGCGTCATTTGACAAACGAGATCTAGTAAATAGTTTTTTTTTTTTTAATAAATCGTAAACCGCAATTTGCCTATCATTCACCAAGACAAAGCTTTTGGCCGGTTTGGTCACGTCAAGGTTTTCACGAATTCCCAGTAGAACAACTTTCCTATCCCTTTAACTAACATCCAAATCACCAGCCATCCTTCACAAACAATCAAGCCAACTTCCGGTAGCAGGTATGCGTTCAATTATCTTATCAGATGATGATGTGTGCTGACCGGAAGGCACATCATTAGCCTTGTATACCTACCTTTTGTATAGAGTACACAGCGACAGATAGATGACTCGTCTAAACAACCGCTTTGTATCCCGGGCAAAGGAGGCTTCGAAGAAAGCTTGTGGATTTAATTTAACTTGACATGATGATGACAGAAAAAAAGCTTCAGAGTTTTTGCGTGTGGTATGTGTCGTTAAATAAGACGCGCTGTTTTTTTGTTTATGTAAGTATTGCGAAAGAAATGATACTCTTATAGCAGATTTAGTAGATTATTGGTAGCAACCGTCTTAGTACAGACGACATAGAAAGTTAGTTTGAGTTCTGATTGTTAGTTACTCTATTCGATTGCATAATGTAAAGTTTAGTCACTCTCATTCATACTTCCAGTGTATACATATTCTAGCTAGGCACATATTTTCGCAAGAACATTTCGAAGTTCTATTGTCAATGCCTAATAGACATTTCCATTAAACTTTGTGAAACTTATCATACGAAGCAAGAGAATTGCCAAAATATTTATTTTACTCAAGTGAATGACCAGAGGACAAGCGTTTGTTCATCACGAGTGAATCATCTTCATAAATCATGTTGTGAAGTTGTTTATCTAAGAAACTTATAGACGATGATTGAGCACTATTCAAATATAGCTGCTATGAATACCTTTAGTAGTAAACAGAAACGCTAATGAGCCCTATGAGGGGATATACTATCTTATTGGCGATCTTTTGGCTTCGGTTCAAATCATCCGATTGACCGCTATAAAATATATCTCGCCATTACGTTAGGAGTAATTGGTTTTGATACAAAATGTTTTAGAGTTGTAGGAAATACTCCAATAGAAATCTCTCCAGGCAGATGTTATGCCTGAGCACCGAAGTCGACAGAGAGAAAGTTGGTACTTGTACTTATGCAACCAATCTTCACTTCGTTAGCGTGATGTAGAATATTTTGACAGTTGATGACGTAAAGGTTTATAGAAGTTCTACTACTCGCCGATACGTGGCGCTAGGGGTCGCTACAAAGCAATAATGATTGAATTGATGGGTA
Source organism: Adoxophyes honmai (assembly GCA_005406045.1). Taxonomy (NCBI): domain Eukaryota; kingdom Metazoa; phylum Arthropoda; class Insecta; order Lepidoptera; family Tortricidae; genus Adoxophyes; species Adoxophyes honmai. The sequence goes on from BHDV01010145.1 coordinate 130,436, forward strand.
TGATAATGCAAATAATTTAACAGAATTAAGTAACTCTTTGGATGTTGTCGATTAACGAATAAAACCTCGGATTTCTTTTTCATACGAATATTATGGTTCTTGTAAATTTGGGATCACATCCAATAGCAAAACTCAACAAATGTATACACGCTGTATTCCCCCTCGCAATAATTTACTAGGGCATATACTATTATATAAGCAGTACTTGTATATAAGCAGTTGTAGAAGATATAGATATACGAGTACAAATGCCAAAAATAAATTAATGAGTTCTCAAATAAGTACCACAATATAGCAGCTAAAAGCCATTGAAATATAACTGACACTAAAAAAAGGCCTAGTATATTGACATAGCTGAATATAAACGTCAAGTTGCTAAAGGTCATTTAATTCCCGAACGTCCTGTGTCCGAAGAATAAAGGCCGCTCTACACTCTCAAGAGAATCTCGCGCGAGAATCCGGAGATTCTCAGCGAGAACTGTAGCGAGAACTTCTTTGGGTACACACTCTCACAAAGTTCTCAAATAGTTCTCACTACAGTTCTCGCGCTCGATGACGATGGACAAGTCGGCGGCGCGCGCACTGATGCACCCCATTCATGATAGCTCCGGGACGTGGGCACAGACCCACATACAAATGGAGCGACGCCGGTAGTACTGGATTTGCCTATTGATTATATGCCAAAAAATATGCTAGATGCCAAATTTAGCGTAATTTTCTAAATTGGCAACACTGACGAACGAACTGACGGCTTGGACGTGGGATCCGGCATTCACGGTGAGTTTGGCGCGACGCGCCGAAAATATCGTGCGCGGACGTGGGTTCGGACTCTGGAGCGACGATTCGCCATTGACGATCAAATTGGACCACGTTAAAAAATCCAACCACGTCCCGGAGCTATCGTGAATGGGGTGCTTGAGAAATATGCGAGTGTGGAGTCAATACACGTTCTCGCCTGTTCTCACGTTCTCGCGCTCCTTTGTCTCGCGCCAAAAAACCGACAAAAAGTGGAGAACAACGCGAGAACAACGCGAGAACTTGAGAAATCGCTTGAAATCGAATCCACATTCACGTTTCTCGCGTTCTCGCGACGTTCTCGCGAGATTCTCTTGAGAGTGTGGAGCGCCCATAAGAAACAACGTAACATCATGAATTATGACAAAAAACACTAAAACTTCATAGATCCAGATTCCAGCTGACTCTACCTCCAGTTGACTATACCTGTCACTGTCTAACTAGAAACGTCAGAAAGTGACATATTGTCTATCCCGCGCGAGAGACAAGTCGCACGTGTTGCTGTGCTAAGCCTACAAGAGCTACTTACTTACCTACTCCTATGAATAGTCTCAGGGGTTCGTTACACCTTCCTTGTAAGGTAAAGGTACCAATCCTCGACGCTTCAACGCCCAATAGATGACACCCATCTGTCACCTGTCTTACTATGACATAAGGTTGCAAGTGCCAAGTATTGGGTCAGTGTCGAGCACAGGGACGTTTACCTTACATATACTTTCGAACTATCAACAGTAAACGTCATAGTGACGTAGCATAGCTTGTCAAACGAAATCTTTATACGTTTACTGTGAGCATTCTACGATGGGTCACAAATCAACTGGTTCAACTGTACTAATCATCCGCCCGCCAAGGCATTTTGATGATAAATTCCCTCAATCAAATATTCACGGCTGCTTCTAACAATCGGCGGAAGAATGTACTCGACTCGCTTATTAAAATACAAAAGGGAACTTCGGATGGGTTTGACTTGAGTGCTTGAATTATCTGCGGAACCCTTGTCTTAATGGATTAGGATTAGACTATATGTTTGATCCGCCCACTACAGACTATTGTGAGTGTCACAATCATTTAGTTTTAAGGTCTTCCTTGAGAGGTAAGACCATCTACAATCTACCACGCCTATTTTCTTTTATTATCTTATTGTGTTTCTTTTTTTTTTTTTGTTTCTTAAATTAGAATTCTACAAACAATTGAGCATCGGCATCATAGGCTCGCGAAGCCAACCGCGCGTGTTCCAAATTTGAAGTACATAGTTTTTTTTCTTTTTTTCGTTGACACAATAAACGTAATAAAGTTTTCCTTTGGCAAGCAATGCAATGGCACTACGACGTTAGTTGAGTGAGTTTCAAAAAAATTGTACATAAATTAAGGATTAATAAAAACAAAATCACGATCGCGTCTTTTGTGTAACGAAAATTACCTATACAAAATGTATGGGTAATTGTCGTTACACAAAAGAATCAATTAACTTTTGTTTTTATTAAAGCCCTTAACTATGTATATCGGCGTGACGTCTTACTACCTGCAAAACTGCAAAATCGCGTGATTTACCTGGAATCTCGACCCACCACCTGCGCTTGGCGCAAACAAAATTCCATAGGCGTGACGTCACTCGATTACTATAAAATAAGATTTGCCATGGTGTGATTATCATTGAACCGACGGCTCGCTAGTTCAAAACAACGTTCACGTTTGATTACATTTTAATACACTTTGTGGTTTTGCTAAGTTAAATTAATTGTAATTGAGAACGAATAAACTACATACGATGATTAAAGACAGTGATTTCAATAGTCGAAGATCCCCTCCTCTTACATCAGAAGAGGGGCCGAATCAGCGCCCACAACAAAGTTCACCAGTGCCACCCCACTACATGGCATGGACAAGAGAAGAACATTATTGGATTTGAATGGATAGATGAACAATTGGACCTGGAAAGAAGTTGATACTGCGACATGGTCACGAAAACGTGATACATAATAATATGAGCTGTGCGAATCCA
>BHDV01010156.1:0-20161 GCA_005406045.1 Adoxophyes honmai
AACTAAACTTAAAACTAGGCTCGAATAGCAGCGCTACTTAACAGCTTATCTGTAATACTTGTGTACAAAAGACCTCAATAAATCTTCGAAGACTGAAGTCTTCAATAATCGCGTACCCAGGCTCACATCAATCTCTAGGTAAGCTAAACCAATTTGTCACGAGGAATCATTCTACCATGGTGTTCTTATTTATCACTCCGCGATTTACTTTGGCTTTGGCAAGGTGATAAATTATTTGACATTAATTACCTAGAGGAAAAACCTTTCCGAAAACAGTCGACTGAATTCGATGTTAAACACTTTAAGAGTCCTCCTAATTTGTTCGTATTATAACAAAACACTCCACCTTCAAATTTTATACTACTGATTTATTCATGCATCTGGCTGGAAATAGTAACACGACCAATTTCAGTATTATGCTAACCTGCTTAACATTTGATTTCCTTGATTGTATATTTAGAACGCTTGGTTTATTGGAACAGTTAGTTCAAAAGGTTAAACTGAGAATTGAATGATATGTTCAAACTGATTTATTTATCACGTTTTTGAAAACTTTATGACTGGGGTGGATGAGAGATACTGTTTTTGACTAATGACGGAAATAGTCGTAAGGCGTCGAAAGATATTTTAATCACGAATCGATTATTGAAATCGATTAGGTTTTGAATTAAATGAAACTATTAAGTACGTCGCAAGTTTTTTTTATCTATCTGTATATTTCTAAATTTTACTGATCTAATAATATAGAATTTATTTGATTTTATCGATTTATTCAGAATGTCACAATTTGAACGGTTATGTAATAGTAGGGGTAAGTACGAGCGTCACTTTACCGCGGAAAAAGCGGTTCACGATCTACCCCAAACTAATTAAAACTTTACCAAGTTAGAATGGCGAGAACAGTACACTACTAAAATAATAAAACCGGCCAAGTGCGAGTCGGAGTCGCGCACGAAGGGTTCTGTACCAAACAAAAAAACAAAAATAAACATGTTTTTTGTATGGAAGCCCCCCTTAATTATTATTATTATTTTGATTTTAGTATTTGTTGTTATAGGGGCAACAGAACTTCATCTTTTCTGAAAATTTCAATTCGCTAGCTCTTACCGTTCCTGATATACAGCCTGGTGACAGACGGACAGACAGACAGCAAAGTCTTTCACCCTGGGTACGGAACGCTAATAAAACGACAGAACATGCTGTAGGTATTTAGAATCTCTTTGTAGTCTGTGGTCGTATATTGGCCACTAATTTAAAAAGGAAACGTAATTTTATAAAACTTATTTGTTTGCTGAAAGAGAATTTCGATGCTTATCGTGTTTATGTTATTTTAACAATTTTTCACAATTTAGTTTAATGTTGTTAATTAATTTACAGTAAACAAGTGGTTGTAAATGACCTTGCGTGATGTGTGTTAATTTACATTGTAGGTCGCCTAAAAAATGACAAAAACGATATTTATTAGCTTCACGTCTGTAAAAAAACTCTTTAGACAGATGCAAAGTTTAAAAAATATATGCTTATCAAAAGACAATTTGGAAAACTTCGTCATTTGCCAATGATATCATAGCAAACATTAAACGAAAGTCAAATTTAAAGAGACAACTATCGCAATGCAAAGCGTTTTTAAGACACTGTATTTTCAGTAAAGGTGTGTCGTTTGCATTGTTTTTTCTATTAGTATTAGGTACTATTGATTAGACAAAGTACGTAATTGCAACCTCAGTTACGTAGTCTCGTGAAGTTTTAATAATGTAGCGTCACACGACAGCTAAAAATACATAATTATAATTAATATAGGTATAAATCATCAGTATAAATACTCCCGTTGCTGAGTGCAGGTCTCTTCACAATATGAGAGGGCTTCGAAATACATAAATTGGATGCTTAAGAAGCCAAGGTATCAATACTAAGAGTACTTTATTCCTTTTATCCAGGATTACGGATATTAAATGAATCCGGATAAGTGGGGATTCGGGTGCAATTTGACTCTTTTTCCTGGCATTATTATAAGATTATTAAAATATTGAGTAAAATCCCTGAATCTTAAGCGTATTGGGTACGGTAACTTCATTAAAAAGTTTAAAATACATGAAGCGTTTCATTTTATATTTTTAACTGAACATTTTAAAGGCAAGGTTCCATTGTTACTAGTTTAGTGACATTTGAAAGAGGTTTTCTACAAAGTGTCAAGCAAACTAAAGCTAGTAACTATCGGGAAAATTGAGCCGTGACACTGCCAGCGTCACTACCCCTTGAAGAATAAATATTTTGTCGTAACGTTCTTTTACTCTAATAGTAATAACAGACAAAGCAGAGACTGCATATAATTTATTTATCAGATAAATTTATCTAACAGTGATGAATCCGGTCCTTATTCTAACAAAAGTTTAAAAAGTGGCATTCTAACAAATGCTATCACGATAACGCCACTTGATTTCAATACTGGAACTACCGCGCCCGAACAACAATAATAAACTGCAGTAGCAAACTCGTTGACCGTGATACAGATAAAACTTTCAGCTAACAATATTGTGTTCAGTGTTTGTTTTCTATTACTTTACGTAATGCTTATCGACTTTTTTTAAAAGCGCTTTCAAGCGTTCTAACAGATAAAGTAACACGCAACGTTTAATTTGTATTCTGTAGTTTTTTTTTTACTAAAATGAAAAAAAAAAATTTTTCGGCATGAACTCACCAGTACGCGCGTCACTCAGCTGAAGGCAATAAAATTTTCCACATCGTTGTATCCATTCAACAACTCAACACACTTGCGTCCAACAATAACATCGACTCAAAGTTGGAATGAATACAACCGAGACCCGATTATTATTAATCCAATTCTTTAAAACACTTAAAATGTTTGCATTTACGCAATATTGCATTAAAAATTATAACAGATTATTTAAAAAGTCCGAATTAGTATAAACTTTTTTTAAGAACTTGTAACTGGCTGGTAGTACTAATCGCTGTGGTATTCCGCAGAGAACGTTCGAAATTCAAAGACGTTCTGCGTTCAAAGTTTTCATAGTAGCGCGTCCCGTGGAGGCGGCCTCGCGGGCGAGTCTCACTGAATGGACTGGAGTCGAACGGCTGACGGAACGGGAACATTATGCGCATGGTTCGGGACCGCGACAATCCGAACCAAGAAAAGCTGCCTGAAAGGCTTTTATTGTGAATGCATCTTTTCGATGTGCCAGGCGTGAAATGAGGACACCACATTGTTGCTCAGAAAATGATAAGCGTATAATTTCAGCCAGCGACATTTTAAATACTATGGGTAAATAAACCTGCCAAGTGCGAGTCGGACTCGCGCACGAAGGGTTCCGTACCAAAAACTGCAAAAATTCAGAATTTTTGTATGAGAGCCCCCCTTAAATATTAATTTTAATTTTATTCAATTCTTTATTTTTGAAGTAAATATTTAATTAAACATTCTGTGAGCATTTCAAGTATTTAGCTGTTACAATTATTTAAATAGACCCAAAACAGCAAAAAAACAAACCGGAAAAATATAGGTTTTTTGTATGGGAGCCCCCCTTAAATACTAATTTTATTTTATTTTAATTATTTCCTTTTTCAGTAAATAATTAATTAAATATTCTGTGAGCATTTCAAGTATTTACCTGTTACAGTTATTTAAATAGATCCAAAATAGAAAAAAAAACACGTTTTTTGTATGGGAGCCCCCCTTAAATACTAATTTTATTTTATTTTAATTATTTCCATTTAAAGTAAATATTTAATTAAATATTCTGTGAGCATTTCAAGTATTTACCTGTTACAGTTATTTAAATAGATCCAACATAGCAAAAAAAAAACACGTTTTTTGTATGGGAGCCCCCCTTAATTATTATAATTATTTTAATTTTAGTATTTGTTGTTATAGCGGCAACAGAAATACATCATTTGTGAAAATTTCAACTCTCTAGCTCTCATGGTTCGTGAGATACAGCCTGGTGACAGACAGACGGACGGACAGACAGCGAAGTCTCAGTAATAGGGTCCCGTTTTTACCCTTTGGGTACGGAACCCTAAAAAAGACGCGCGGAAAAAATGTGTCAAATATTTAGGAAAGATAAATGAAATTGTTTTAGATTCAAACTTTGCTGTCCGAAAATTCTCATAAAATGCAGATAATTAACAGCGTAAATTGTTTTACGCTACCGGGGATCGTTGGCGAAGCAACTTTTTATTTTAATAACAATAATTAAATTAAAAATAGTGCGTGTTTCTGCGTGTTCACATCCTCTGGGGATAATTTCGAAAGGCGATACGAACTAACGATGGAAATTTCATATCAAATTTATCTTTACCGTCAATTAGGGTTGCCATTACGACAACACGAATAATGACAATAAAACGATAGATTATAGAATTATTGACGAATGATTTGTCCTATACCTACGTCATGCCGTGGTGGGTCGGCTAAAGTGATTAACGACTTCGATGACATGCACTAATGATTAGTAGCTTTCAAGCCAAATTGGATTAGTGGGATGCAAGTTTTGTTATAGTGGAATAAACTAAACTATAAATAACCAACTGTGATACCTATCCTGTAACTTTGTTCTTGATAAATATTTATTGTGTTTTTTGACCAATTAATACTTATCGTATTTTGATAATGCAGTCTGCCGCATTCCGTATGCAGCGCGTCGCACAGCAAAAATAAAATGCGCAATGAAAACAGTACAAGACCCATAAAATTTTCTAAGAAAACCAACCACCACTAAGCACATGTCATGATAAAAACTTATACAGAGAGTATACCCACCCACGGCGTTGAACGCGTCAAGGTTCCTAATTAAATACCAACTTCTTATTAAACGACGTGCAAATTGCAAAAGCCTGAACCTTGACATGAACGCGGAATGTGACAATGACAAGAATAGACAGAAAATAAAGGTATTTTATTCAAAGTTAAAGAATAGAAGCTAACGCAGACGTGCAAAGTAATTTTTGAGGCAGACGCTTCGTTGGATTACGCGACTGTCACCAGAAGGGACAGTTAGTTGTACCTACCTACTTTTTTCTAACCGTAAATATCAATACCTACTGTTACACGAAAGAAAACGTACACACACACAATCACGCCTGCGTTCCCAAATGGAACAGGCAGAGCACACGAAACGTGGCATAGACAAAACCATGACTATATCACATTTTGCAGCCATTTCTAGCATAGTTTGAAGAAATGGATCATTCTATCCCGACACCACACAAGTAGAAAGAAAACCTCTGTACGAAATAAAATAGCTAAGTATTATTTACAAGTTTTTATGTAGTTTCACCTGTACCGATTTAAATCTCCAAACGCGCTGACAGTGGAAGCGGGCGGCGTTACGCGATGGGGTTACTACTTGGGCGTTTGAACCGCTCGCTGTCATTATTCTCAACTCTTTTTTTATCAGATTTCTTAAAAAATTGGTACAATAAGTGGGTTATATAGTATCTGTGACTTATAGATAGGCACACACTACACTATTATATACACATTTCTCAAAAAATCTGATAAAAAAGTGTTGAGAATAATGACCCGATTGCGTCTCAATATAGGTTGTATTATTAAAAATTTTATGAGATAGCGCGCACATCGTACCGGCTTAGCCCTTTCCGGCCGAGAAACTCTTTTTGCGAAAATGTTACTAAAATGCCAATGAATTGTATTGTTTTGCTCCATAATCTATGAGAAAAATACGAAAAAAAATCCTGTTGCTCTAAATCATCCTAAAACTTAACTGCACGATCGTGTGGGTTCGGACTTTACACGTGAAATGCACAATCGAGAAAAAACTCAAAAAACACACATTTTTATTAAAATAAGTTTGTTTTTTTATTGTTATAATTATTCTTAAATTACTCATTATTTATTATTACATAATTAAGTCTCAGAAACCGAAATTTAAATTCTTTATAACATCAATCACAATCAATTAAACTAAGTATTTTTAAATTTTATCGTCAAACTCGGGTAAGTGATCATATCCATCGTATATCAGAGGCTTAGCAGCCTTTTGGTACTTCCTTGCTATCACTGGCATCCATCTGGCATCTCATATCTGGCATTGGATTCCATTATTGAGTGCGACGTCTCTTTTTTGGTATTTTGCCATACATTTCTTGGAGTTCGAAGCGAAAATTGCGCAGATACAAATTTAAATTTCGGTTTCTGAGACTTAATTATGTAATAATAAATAATAAGTAATTTGAGACTAATTATAACAATATAAAAACAAACTTATTTTAATAAAAATGTGTGTTTTTTTGAGTTAACGTGTCACGTGTTAAGTCCGAACCCACACGATCGTGCAAATTTTTTTTAACAGCTTACATTTCGCGTTAAATGATAAGTATACTGCTACGTTTCTATTGATTTATTAAGTTAACCTCGTTACATATGCGAATCGTGCATTAAATTACCACCAGATTATCAAAATAATACAAAAATATGTACTTATGTATTGTGCTACTCCCGTCAAAAAACGCCGCCATATTCGGGAGTGTCGTGCGACCGACAGACACTAGAAACTTACCCTTTTCACATGCCGTGAGTGGCGCTAGTATATGCACGATCGATCGGTATCGGCTTGGTCGCGAAAAGATGATTTGCGCGCACTCAGGTTTTTTTTTAAGGTATTTGCACGCTTGTATCGACTCGGCCGGAAAGGGAAAATAAGGGTTTCGTTCGTGCCATCACGCCGCCGCGCCGCCCCGCATTAGTTGTGAGTGCGTTTAGAGCCTATTTGCCCACATTGGGTCCACTTCCTGGTTACCTATTGAACTGAATTTTTTATACACTTGTGTTGGTCGGATGACAATAATAATTGTCTGGTGGCCCTACTGCGGCTCACTTCAGGAGAGGAAACTAACGATTGCTCCGATTGACTAATTAAGATAGATGGCAAATTCTTATAGTTGGCAAAATCACAATCAGCAAAATACGCTCCCAATTATTATTAAAAATTACATATTATTATCTATCTTTATTTTTTAAATGTACTTAATAAGACCAATAAATTTAACTACTTTTTCGATTAGGTTATATTATATCGATGATATTTTTACCACATTGAGTTGCACCAAATGCAATTATGACTTTAAATTTATCTACAACTAGCTTTCCGCCCGCGACTTCGTTCGCGTAAATTTCGGATTTTGGGGTCGTAGGTTTCTGAGCCTATTCATTACAAACAAACAAAGTTTTCCTCGTCGTAATATTAGTGTAGATGTAGATATCTAAAATAAAATTTTATGTTACTCGTGGATAATGTGGCTTTGGAATAGTGCAAGAATTTTTAAAAACGGTCCAGTAGTTTCTGAGCCTATTCATTACAAACAAACAAACAAAGTTTTCCTCTTTATAATATTAGTGTAGATTCTACTATTATCAGACCTAATCTAACTCCGTCCTTTACGTTTCTCCTAAAACAATTGTCAGGAACTAGACTAGTTCAGTGGACGTTAGAAATTATGGGGTTAATAATAAGACACGGTTACGATGCGGGGATAACTGTTATGTGGTTGGGTAAGGACCATTCACATGCCACAAAAGTACGCTTATTTGACACTGTAACATAATAAATGGACTATTTACAGAAAGGGGAAGATAAACAGGGCCAAATCATTTCAATATTGTAATTATTATACTGTCGTAAGCGGCGACTAAGGGAGGAGGTTTAGATATGCTTTAGGTGACAAGCTACCTGTCACTTCAGTGTTTGATTCAAAAAATTTGCTAAACGTGGTAACATAACGTGAAATAGTCATAGTTTTGTTTATGTACTGTTTCGTGAACTCTGCCTGCCCCATTTGGGAATTCAGGTGTGACGTTTATGTTGTGTATTGTATAATAAACTAGCGACCCGCCCTGGCTTCGCGCGGGTGCAATGATGATATTAAAAATACCTACCTCATACCAGAAATACGTAAATTAATCGATGTTCCTCTACAATATTATGCTTGTATTATACATATTATCCAAAACTAGATAAATATAATAAATATAACTATTAACTCTGCTACTAACAGCAATAAAATCTAATTTCCTCCGCTCCGTTGTGGCAGGCGCCAAAGTTCAAAACTTCCAAAGTAATGTTTAGAATTTGAAAGTAAAACTTGTTAAGTAATTCAAGGTATTTATGAGCGAACTTAGCGGTTTAAAGGGCTACACTGGCTGCTTAAACTTTTTAAGTGTCTCGTTAATAGGTCAGCTGATAACATAAGAAAGTCCATAACTTCTCATCAAATCCGTTAAAAAAATCTAGCTGTTTTTGGGTGAAACAAAGATAAGCCTATCAATAACTACAACTTTTCTTTAAAATATTAGTAACACGCTTTAAAAACCAAATTGTGCGATAGTTATTTTAGCTAAGACAAATGGATTATGCAATGATTCATCTAAATTTCAATACACACACATACAATTATGTCTGTTTTCCCAAATGATGTAATCAAAGCACACAAAAAGCTACACAGACTGAATCAATTGACGTTTACATAAACTACCGAGTGTGTGCGCGTCTATCATCAGCCATTGCTCCCGATAATGGGTCACGACTTCACCCGGAATATGAAGAGCTAATCTTTACGTGAGTGTATTCGTTTTATTTCACCGTAAGATCAAAGGAATACCTACAATAATTACAGTGTGCTTAGCACGGCAACACCCACTAGTCGTCTCGCGCGCGGAATAGTAAAGCCAAAGAGAATATAATCACTACGTTTTAAGAGTCGGGACTCCCATACAAGCAAATGGAATTAGTTTGCATGCCTGATCATTACCAACATGCACAGAAAAGAGCTGTCAAAGAACAGAAATACCAACATGGCAAACCAAACTAGTGTGGCACAACAATGTCTGTGTATAGGTATTATCGATATCGATAAAAAGGCGAGGGATGAAAATATATTTATCATGCTTAAATTAAAAGAAAATACAATTAGGTTGGAATCGAGTCCACATTTAAGTCCGGTAGTGTTATATTTTTTATGCTTTAACATTATACTGCTTTAGACTTTAAATGTAGACCCAAAATAAAATGAACTTTTTCGGCTGATTTAGTATAGCCGTCATTTTCTTACGTCTCTAATTAGACAGTGACAGGTGCAGTCTATCCCGCGCGTATCTCTACTCGCGCCTTGCTGCGGTTTAGCGGGTCGTTGACATGTCGCTTAAAAAATGCCTACGAAATGCCTATGAAAATAGTTCTAAATTTGAATATACGTTCGTAACCTTAATTTATAAGATAATGAGGTTGGCACATTGCAGAGCGAATAAGTTTTTTTTTCTTTATTCAAGTCGTTTTAAGAAATAAAATTCAGTACAAGTCCAGCAGGCACAACGTTAACCGGCGTTGTAATTTAAACAAATGCCTTGGTTGTTTAGCAAAAACGTTGCCTTGATTTATAGAGCTTGTCATTTATTCTAATTACAACCATTTGCAATGGTTCCTCTTGCAAATTCAAGGCAAATAACTCACTGGGCACGAAATTATTTTCATTTGGTCCCAACATTCGGGAAATCGCTGATTTAAACGAAAACAAAAGTTGAAGTGAACTTTACTCCTAAAGCGAAATTAAATTTCAAACAGGATTGAATACTTTGATTGTGTTCATAAATTAACTTGTCCAACCCACTCGATGGGGCAAAAAACAAATTTTGATTAGCTTTTGAGCCTTCCATTATAAAATTAATGTATGCAACCTTTTTTACCGTCGTTTCTTTCAAAAAATAAAATAAATAGTCGAAAAATAAATTTCCATTGACTACAAATTAATTTACCAACAAATGGATAGTATAAGTAATTTAAGTTATTTGATCGTAATTTACTTTGTACGTAAATTAATTACTGTCGAAGCTTCGGGTATGTCTGGTTACTGGGGTAGTTTTAACAAAATTAAACAAGTTACTATGTAGCTGTGAGCTTAAAATTTGCTTTGAAATATTCGATATAGTTAGTTACAGTTACTAGAATTTACTAATCCTTACTAGTATTATTATAAATGCGAAAGTAACACTGTGTATATTTATGTCTATCTGTCAGTCTGTCTATCGCATTTTTTCTCAAAAACTACCAAACCGATTTAAATTAAATTTGGTACACAGATAGTCTATAAGCCTTAGAACGGTCATAGGCTACTTTTAATGAGACAAATGCGTTGCAAGGGGTCGAAAGGGGATAAAAGTTTGTATGTGGTATCGTCAATTTTAAAGCTAGAAACTTGAAACTTATTATTTAGGCTGTTTATTAAATATACATATATTTCGTTACATTAGTTTCCCGGAAAGCTAAACGTATCTAATCTATCTACTAAATAACGCAATGGACAACAACTTTGATATATTTCCTCTCATTATGTTGATTGAGCTTTAAAATAACTAGTGGTAAAACACGTAGACGATTTGATACCGATCGCAACGGCAACACGAAAGGGTAAAACGTGACACAAATATTGGACCCCTACTGAAAAAAGGCCTAAGTCTGAAACGACTGTTCACCTATTTTCTACTTTACTGAACAGGTGGCTAAGTTGAAATTAGCGGTCCAACTATTCCAGATTTAACCCGTTCTCGTCACTATATGATCCCAGAATTACGTCCAGCACGCAGCCTTTATCGTAATATTCAACATCGTCATCGTAATTATCATTAAAAGATAACTAACTACTTATTCACAATTTTTGGGTAGACGTTGTTCAGATTTAAACTATTTCCTTTCCCAAACTAAATTATGCCTATTTTTTGTTTGCTTATCTAATTATAGCCTTCTTTCCAAACGCAAGCGAAATTTCTGAAAAATTCAGTTCAATATTAAGAAGTTTTTACCTAAATTGATAAAGGTGTTAACACCTTTCTTAGTCGACTACGGAAACAGGTTTTTAAAATGTACATACATACATACATACATACCGTCACGCCTCTTTCCCACAGGGGTAGGCAGAGACCACTTTGTTCCACTCGCTACGATCCTGACATACCTCTTTTGCTTCATCCACATTCATTAGTTTTCTCATACATGCTCGTCGATTTCGGGTACTCTTGACCTGACCTGTTTCTAAAACGTCCGCGATTTGGTCACGGAACGTCCGTCTAGGTCTTCCCCTCCCAACACATCCATTCACACTTCCAGCATAGATCTGTTTAGTCAATCTTCTTTCATCCATCCTCTCTACATGACCAAACCAGCTAAGCATACTTCTTTCTATTCTAGTCACTACATCTACTTTCACGCCAACTCTTTCCCTTATCATACTATTTCGTATTCTGTCTTTCAGTGTTACACCTTCCATACTTCTTAACGCTCTCATTTCTACCGCATTTATTCTACTTTTATGCTTCGTTTGCCATACCCAACTTTCGCTACCGTACATTAGTGTTGGAACGAGCACCCCTCTGTGGACAGCCAGACGCGCCTTTTTCGACACCTTCTCGCTGCTCACAAAGGCGCGCAGCGCTCCATTGACCATATTCCCTGCATTCACTCTTCTTTCAATATCAGTTTCACACTTCCCATCTTTCGTAAAAGCTGATCCCAGATAAACAAACTCTTTTACTTGTTCTACTCTCTCACCCGCAATCATAATATCACATTCTGTCCCACAATCATCTCTTTCAAACACCATAACTTTTGTTTTGCTCACATTTACTTTCATACCTTTCATTTCCAATGCGCCACATAAAATATTAACCATCCTCCGCAACTCCTCCTCCGACGATGCGACCAACACTTGGTCGTCGGCGTACAGGAGGCATTTGATGGTCAACTCCCTCATTCTTAGTCCACAGTCATTCGTTTTTAAATCATTCAGGCAGGTATTCATGAATAGGTTGAACAGCCACGGAGACGCGACACAACCCTGTCTAACACCTCTTTCGATGTTAAACCAGTCAGTATACGCCCCGTTTATCCTCACACAAGCACTAGAATCCTTATAAAGAGATTTTAGTGCTCGTATCAGACTACTGTTCACCCCATGCATGGCTAACGCTGACCACAACTCATTCCTCATGACCCTATCATAAGCCTTCTCCAAGTCGATGAATAGGCAATATACTTTTTGGCCTTTGGCCATGAACTTTTCGGTTATGCACCGCAAGGAGAAGACCTGATCCGCGCATCCCATTCCCTTTCTAAAACCCGCTTGTACATCCCATATTTTCTCATCGGTTTCTTTCATAACTCTTTCAATTAGTACCTTTGCATACAGTTTGCCGACGACGCTGAGAAGACTTATTCCGCGGAAATTTTTGCAGTCTAGTTGTGACCCTTTTCCCTTGTACAACGGCACAATCACAGCCTTGCACCAATCCTCAGGTACCCGACCGTTCGTCCAACACAAGTTGAAAAGGTGGTACAACAGACTAGCTACCACGCCCTCACCGGCTCTCAACATTTCGACCGACACCCTATCATACCCCGCAGACTTTCCTAACTTCATTCTTTTCATTGCGTTCAAAATTTCATTCATACTTATCTCATTATCTTGACTACTTTCACTCATTTCTCCTGTCTGAGCTGGTACTGGTACTTGTACCTGCTCTTCTCCTCTTTCGAATAAGCTTTCAAAATATTCCTTCCATCTCTTTAACACATGCTCTTCTCCTTTTATAATACTCCCATCCTGACTTCTGATCTGATTCAGCTCCGAGGCTGTACTTTTGCCTCGAGCTGTCTTTATAGACTTCCAGAACATCTTAATATTAGTCCGGAAGTCATCAGATAGTCTCCTATCAAAATCATCCTTTCGCTCTTCTTTCTTTTTATCACACGTCGACTTTACAAACCCTTTCACTCTTTTGTATTCTTCTTTCGCATCAAGAACTTCTTCATCCGTCGCTTTTTGCATTCTTCGATTGGCCTTTTTAGCCAACCAATCCAGCCATGCTTTCTTCTTTTTTCGTACCGCCTGTTGTACTTCAGCATCCATCCATACACTCTTCTGCTTTTTTCCTTTTCCTCTTTTGTACACTCCACATACTTCCGTAGCCACATCCACAACTCCTTCCTTAAAAGTCATCCATACCCTTTCTATATCACACATCTCACTTAAATCACGAAATCGATCTTCCAGTCTGTCCTTGTATACGCTTCTTATATCCTCATCTTGTAAATTTTCCACTTTTATTCGTTCTAGAACACTCGTGGGTTCCGCAAGGCGGTGTCGCCATCGTTTGAACAGACCACTAATCCGGCATACCACCAAGTGGTGGTCTGTATGTACGCCGACTCCGCGGTATACACGAGTGTCCCTGACCTTACTTCTCAGTCTTTCGTCCACAATTACATAATCAATCATACTTCTCACACTTCCTTCTTCCCTCGTGTACGTATGGATCTTTTTGTGTGCAAACATTGTGTTAGTCACACAAAGATTCCACTCCAAACATACTGCAAGCACACTTTTTCCATTTTCATTCACTCGTTCATCACCATAGGCATCAAGCACTCTTTCATACCCATTCCTTTTTATCCCTACCCATCCGTTAAAATCACCTAGCAAAATAATCTTCTCATTTTCCTTGCATATTCTCAAGACATCTCTCACGCTATCCCAGAACTTATCTCTTTCGGCTTTATCTTTCGTAGACCCACTCGATCCCACATCCGTTGGTGCATACACACCGAGAATGAAGATGCGAACGAGTCCAATCTTCAGCCTCACCCATATAAGCCTGGGACTCACACATTCGAACTCAATCACACACTCAGCTACTCTTGCGGAGAGTATGACACCAACTCCCTGATGCCCTTTATTGGCACCTGACCAATAAGCGGTATACATTCCATGTTGGGTGGTGTCACACCCTTTCCGTTTAGTTTCATTCAGACACAAAACATCAATATGCCTAGCATCCATCATCTGACACACTTCATCAATTTTATCATGCATCCCTCCTCTAACATTCAGCGTAGCGAAGCGGCTCTCTGTAGCCCACTTCTCGCCCCCGTGGTGAACGGGACGTGACGGGTTGCGAACCTCGTCGCCGCCATCCTGATCACTAACAAAATTTGGTATCATAGCGTACCCACGAGTAGCTAGGGAATTAGATGTCCATCCTGGCAGAGCCCCGCATGTCAGGATAAGGCAAGCCATTAACAGGGGATTGCCTGGTCCCCAAGGCGGATTGGCACGCTAAAGACTAGACACGCCTCTAGTCACGCATCTCTCGGCACGGCAGACCTTAGATTGGCGGAAATGGACAGGGAAAAGAGAACCAGATAGGAAGAAAAGTGTGAAGGGACGTGTAGAATTGGGGTAGGACAGGGTTTGAAAGGATACTACAGCAATGGAAGACTGATGAAAATGCTGTAGTAGCTAGGGGAGGCCGGGGTCGCATACCCGTATACTAAACTCCAAATGCCGGACAGACACTTGAGATGAGTACCCCCTGACCTTTTAAAATGTGACTGAAAGTATTTGATTTCCTGACTTTCTAAATTGTTGTGAACCAATTTTTAAAACATTAAAATCGGTGTTTATCCATTTGAGCACAAAATTATCCTTAAACGGCCACTGAGCTCAATGGAGGCACTTATAAAATATTAACCACCTGTTGCTCGCATTTGTAACGGAAATCAGAGGGGTTGCGTAGCAGACAATCGCTCCGGTTTTTGCTTAATATTTTGTCTGTTTGAGTAAACTAGCTTGGACAACAATGGTAGTTTTTAGGGTTCCGTACCCGAAGGGTAAAAACGGGACCCTATTACTGAGACTTCGCTGTCTGATACTAAAATCAAAATAATAATAATAAATTAGGGGGGCTCCCATAGAAAAAAACGTGTTTTTTTTTGCTGTTTTGGGTCTATTTAAATAACTGTAACAGCTAAATACTTGAAATGCTCACAGAATATTTAATTAAATATTTACTTTAAAAATAAATAATTAGATTAAAATAAAATTAGTATTTAAGGGGGGCTCCCATACAAAAATTCTGATTTTTTTGCAGTTTTTGGTCCGAGTCCGCCTCGCACTTGGCCGGTTTTTTTTTGTAACTTATAACCCCTGACCTAGTAAAGGGTTAACAAATAATAGTAACGTACAGACGGTGAACTCTTAGAATATCATTCGGGTTTCGGGCGAATTCGGAAGGATTCGTGTGGTCATGTTATTCTCGGGTTAAAAACGATGTTTTTTTATTTGTTTCTCGAAAAACGTGTGATTAGTTTATGATTGTACCTTAAGAGGAAATATGCCGGTCGAGGGAATTGAAAAATAGGTATTTGCTAAATCTATTGCTGTCGCGCCGTGACCTGCCCAGACGACGTCGAGTGCGATAAGAACAACTACAGCTCGGACCGAAAATACCTATGAAAATTATTCAAAAACAACGTTTCGTAGTCCCCTGATTTCTTCTCCGAAACTTAATCGATTAAGTATGTTTTTTCATTAAATGCTTAAAAAATGTCATAACTGTGTTTGTATGTTCTTATATTTTGATATAATTGTGTTAAAATTGGTTTCTAGGGGTTTGAACACAACGGAAAAAACTTACCAATTTTTCATGTTTTTGAAGGATAATATCTCCTTTAATAATTAAATAAAGGAAAAAAGGAAATCATAGGAACATGCTAATATATCATTAGATTGTTGATGTAAAAAATCATTGTTCTACGGGTAATATCCAGCGAGGAATCGGGGGACTACGTTTCCATACAAAATATGACCGCTCCATTTCCTCTTAAAAGGTATTTTGTACTGGGGATGCAAGAAATGCATCCAAACTTTTTTTTAAAGCCATTTTTGTCAATAATATTTAGGTACACCACAAAGGGAATAGACAGAGCACACAATACGCTACGTAGTTTACATAGACCAAACCGCGACCTTTTCACGTTGCGTAGCCACTTTTAACATAATAATTATGTGCAAAAACATAGATGAATGAGGTATAATAGTGACGAATTGCTAACCTGTCGCTTAAAGCAAACCTCAAAATTTGTTTAATTGTCTCTCACGACATCCATCCTCGTGGGTGACTATAATAAAATAATGCAGAAAACTATACTTTGGTACTTACTAACAAAATCTAGTGGTTAATTTGTAAAGTTAATTTGTATCGCTACATTAACCCTCCTTCCGTGGAATATCCTTGGACTCCCAGACGTGTTCCTTCCAGACAATTAGATTTCCCGTAAAAATACAACTTTTACGTGCCATAAAACGCGAAGGTATCGGCTTACTGAACTCTTATTAATTAATTAAATCCTTACCTCCTTAGTACTATCGAACCAACTGATTCCTGACCCACCGCAGAACGTTGTCACAATAAACGTCATAAACATTTCCTTTGTCAAGCAATGCAATGTCACTATAACGTTCACTGTGAATAGGTTCTATGGTGGGTCAGGAATCAATTGGTTTGGATCGGAATGAGATTGGCTTCCGCTATTTTTATACTCTAAAAGTCAACTTTGCTTTTTATTTTTGTACAGGTGCACAGTAAAGCTGCTGCAGCATTTAATTTACTAAAAGCTTTGAACATTATAGACGTTTAAATATTAACTCGTTAGTAAATTGTCAGGAAATAAGTGTAGGTATGCTTTAGACGACAGGCTCGCAACCTGATGCTATGGTGGTGAATACCACAAAATATTGATTTAAAGAGCCAGCTTTTAAACAAGATTATTTTCACCTCTCCATTTCTTCCTTGGATGTCGTAAGATGCACTAAGGAAACAGGTTAAAGTACGGGGTACAGTTTAGGCGAGAGTAACCACTGTCACTATAGGTACCTATAATAGCTCTTGCATTTGTTTTTACAAGAAGTGGCGGTGAAGAGTGAAATAGTCTTAGAGTTTTCTATGTAATCTTTCCTGTGCTCTGTCTACCCCACTCAGGAACACGAGTGATTGCATATTAATGCGTGTATGTACTATTTTTAAATCTTTCATTCGTTTTACCACCTTTATTGAACGTTGGCTGACCAACAAATCCCGTACCCCGACATGATTGGAAGCCGGCAATCAATGTTCAGCGCTACCTCTTGGGCGACCGGCGTATCCAATAAACGGATCGCAATACTAGCGAATATTAACTTGACATTCCACATAAAGCCACAAAGCTCTTAATGACATCGAGATGATAGTTAACACAGATAGAATACATACATACATCACGCCTGTATTCCTAAATGGGGTTGGCAGAGCATACGAAACGCTGCTTAGACAAAGCCATGACTCTACTACGTTAAGTAGCCACTTTCAGCACTTTTTTTTATGTTTGAAGTTAAGAGGTAGGTACACTAGTGTATCCATCTTTTAAATTTGTTCCGTGAATGTCGTAATAGGCGACTAAGGAGATATATAAGGTATATTAGGCGACAGGCTAGCAACCTGTCACTATTATAACTACCAACCCAAATAAAATAAAATTCTAAGTGGCCACTATACAATCTATACATGTACTATTTCATAAATAGTCATGGTTTTGTCTATTTAGCGTTTCGTGTGCGCTGCCTACCCCTTTGGGAATTCAGGCATGATATAATGTATGTACAGGGTCCCGTGGCAGATTTTGGATTTGAAATTTGAATATTTTTCCAAGGGTTGCGCGTGGGAGCGGGAAAGTATTACCGTTTGACTTGGCATTTGTGCGGATTGTTTACCCATGGTGCAGTAGTGGACTGGCGTGCACCGCGGGTTCGCAGTTAAAGCGTATTTTAAAGCATAAATTTCTGCCCTGTAGCTCACCGGTCATTCTGTTCTCACTACAATATTTGTCTATTAAGTGATGGACCGAATGGAATTCTGATTAGGACGTGGGTCCAGAAGTTCCATGCAACACGTCCAACAGTAAAAGAGGCCACCTCCAGGTCCCAGCCAAACGTGAAGGACTGATCAAAACATTGGACGGTTTGAAAGCAACGTGCAAAATAGTCCCCGCCATTCCGAGCGTAAGAAAGCGTCAAGTTTGCGGCTGCCAAAAACCATAATGCACCGTTTTTTAAGCTGGGACATTAAATTCCATCCTTTTAAGATCCAATTGGTACAGGAATTTTAAACTTAGTCGGTCAGAGAGCGGCAGGAGTTCTCTGGGAACATGTGATGACCCTTCTTCAAAAAAATCTTCCTCGGAAAATCGAATAGCCGGTTTAAAGACATAAACATGGTCATCCAGATCACCAGATCTCAGGTCTTTGGTTTTTTTATCTATGGGGGAAACATAAAGATAAATTTATACGATAATGACTTGACGAATCTTTTAGAATCAAACGATAATATGACTCGAAAAGTTGACGCTATTTTTCCGTCAGTACTGCAGCGCGTCAATCAGTATGCACTGGAAAAATTCCCCGAGTATTTGCGCTGCGATGGAATACATTTCGATAAAGTACGCTTTAAAAAACAAAATCCGCATGATTCATCTTTCTTTTCATTACAAATACATTTATATTCTCAATTAAAAACATCTTTAAAATTAACTTTGAAATCCAAAATCTGCCACGGGACACCCGGTAGTAGCCATGATAGCCCAGCGGTTCGAACTGTGGCCTCCCAAGCAGAGGGTCGTGGGTTCAAACCCCGGGCTCGCACCTCTGAATTTTTCGGAATTTATGTGCGATATCAAATTTGATATTTATCACGAGCTATTCGGTGAAGGAAAACATCGTGAGGAAACCTGCACAAAGCGACAAAGTAATTCAACGTTGTGTGTGAAGTTCCCAATCCGCACTGGGCCCGCGTGGGAACTATCGACCAAGCCCTCTCATACTGAGAGGAGACCTGTGCCCTGCAGTGGGACGTATATAGGCTGATGATGATAATGTATAGTCCAATAGTCACATGTACATCTTACGATGGGTGTTATTTTAAACCTGGCGCCACACATGCAAATTGTTAAATACCTAAAACCAACACCACAACGTAAAGGCGCCCTATAGTACAGTCAGCGTCTGATACATGGTTACACTTTGGTACTTTGTCACTGTGATCGCAGTGACAATTTCATGCGAGAGTTCAAATATGAGGTTAATTAGAAAAGGTGTTTCCCGTGTGGTGTCGGGTCTAGAATAGCACCTCTCCATTTCTTCCGTGGATGTCGTAAAAGGCGACTAAGGAAATGGGTTTAGGTATTCTTTAGGCTAGCAACCTATCACTATTATATTACCTCTTACATCTGTTTTTAAACCCAAAATGATGCTAGAAGTGGCTGCGAAGCGTGAAATAAGTAGTCATAATCATGGATATGTCTATTTCACGTTTCGTGTGCTCTGCCTATCCCATTTGGGAACATAGGCGTGATTTTATGTATGTATGTATGTTAGAAAAGGTACTAAAGTATATACATGTATCAGACGCTGACTGTACTAATATTTTCGATTCAGTAGTTCTCTTACAAATACGATATACCTACTACAGGATATTTTCAAGTGTTAATAAATTTCAAATACTGTCACCATCCTTATTGTGAGACTAGGACAAAGTTATATCTCCTTCAAAAGTGTCAAGCTGCCAAGCTCGTACTTTACAGAGGACAGCCGAAGCTCGCTGAAATATTGCGACTCATCCCACTTAAGCACGTGGTCTTAAAAGCCCGCAAAGTCCAGCAAAACTTTTAGGTTTCTAATAATAAAATCCTTACGAGGTAAACTAATTCATAGTCCTTCACAGTTAGATCAATATGAAATAATAAATATCAAATCTGTTTACTGGTCTGGAAAATCTATTGATTCCGGTACTTTAATAGTTTTAGGGCCGATTCGACCCAACGACAAGATTTTTTTCTGTTGGAGTAAGTCTTTTTTTACACCATACAGATGAATTGTAAAATAAAGATACGAAACATGCTTTCTATGTTTTAACCGGAGATACGCTGTATAATGCTAAAAGCTGAGTCTACTAGTATTATAAGTAGTTGTTATATGTATAATTATGTTGAAAACCGCGCTAAGCTATGTAGGAAGCTGCATACGATGCAATAGAACGCAAATTGGAAATTCCGAAGCGTGTTCTGTTCCCTGTTTACATAGAGTAACTTTCACAGTGTTATAAAGTAATTATCGACGACACGTCATGTTCTATTGCACTTTGACGTCTGACTAATTAATTAGTGAGGATAAGCCACCGTTGTTGTAAATAAATAAATAAATAAACCTGCCAAGTGCGAGTCGGACTCGCGCACGAAGGGTTCCGTACCAAAAACTGCAAAAATTCAGAATT
>BHDV01010156.1:31637-59459 GCA_005406045.1 Adoxophyes honmai
TCGTTAGAGCCGTTTCCGAGATAGCTGGTATATATTTATAAATATATATACAAGAATTGCTCGTTTAAAGGTATAGGATTATACAAGTGACGAAACGTAAATTGACATTTGGGCCAATTTGGGAAAAAATGTGTGATGTGTATGTTTATGTATGAATTTTGACGTACTTATTTTGTCTCTTGAATTTATAACTCAACCTAGTTTCACACCCCTTTAATTAATGCTTTAAAAATTATGTACTTATTTCAGCATATTAGATAAGGTTGTAAAATAGCGGGCTTTGGATCAAAATCTTGGATTTCATCGCATTGTGATAATTAAGAGCAAACGCAGTAAGGACTTTGTTCTATACCAGTAATGTATTTTAGTTGATTAATTAACCAAATTTTACAAACGCATGAAAGTTTATTAACACCCAGTGTGTAAAACTTATCATTTCTTATCATTATTGTTTTTTGAGCCGTCTAATACACAAGCACAAGGTACTACAGACTTCAGCACCAATATCTGACCCAACAAAGCTCCAGTAAAATCTGATGCCACTTTACTCTATTATTGGGTCCTTACCTATGAAATTGGCGATTTTTTTTCGTGTTTCTCACCATCGTAACTTCCATATATAACGTAAAAGATATATTACGTACTCAATATTACAAAAGATTTTGACTTCGTCGTGCAAATTTTGACTGTCATAAATCCAAAGAATTGTATTTATAAACCCACAAAAAATATATTTGAAAATCGAGTTTTTTCATGCTTCCGGAATCATGTATGTAATTGGCTGCAATAATTAATTGATCCATTTTTTTTTATTAAAATTGATTCTCATAGTCAGTTTATATGTGTCCTTAAACACGGACATTAGTTTTATAACGGTATCATTTTTGGTTGCTAAATAAGTGTAAAAAAACTTAGTATGAAAAACGCAAATGTTGTGAAAATCTTCATACAAAACGCCAATTTCATAGGTAAGGACCTAATATTATAGACACTAGAACGTGTCAAATATTGTTTTACGCTCCTCTGAGGCAGACTATAATGTTTAGTAAGGTCTTACGCCAAAGTTAATGGAATTCAACAAAAACATCTTGCACCATCGGACCTTTTGATTTCTGACCCACCATGGAACCTATTTACAATGAACGTCATAGTGACATAGCAGTGCTTGCCAATGGAAATCTTTATTACGTTTATTGTGAGAACGTTCTGCAGTGCGGCAAGAATCAATTGGTTCAACAATAAAGTAAACGTCCCTGTGCTCGACACTGACCCAATACTTGGCACTTGCAACCTTATGTTATAGTAAGACAGATGACAGATAGGTGTCATCTATTGGGCGTTGAGGCGTCGAGCATTGGTACTATTTGGTACTTTTACTTAGTTTCAAATAAAAATTCTTCACGCCACATTAATAAAGTTAGCGATACACGTAAACCTTACGTCCTACGTCGCTTTCCCGTCCTTTATTTGTTTCCCTAATAAACAACTGCCACTTTTCAATCGCCCGTAGAACGTGACCCGACAGGACACGCAAAGCGTAAAAGTTTATCCAGTTACAAATCTCGGGACTTACTAGGGATGTTGCACATTTGTATCCGCATTTGCGGATGCGGAAATTCCGCTTCGTTTCCACTCTTATACATACTCATTTCAACCTTTGACATTTAGAACTTGTTCACTTTTTTTTTGTTTGTTTCAATATTTCGCCACTTTCGTTAAACTTTGGCCCGTGTGGTGTCTGCTTTAGAATAACACCTCTCAATTTCTTCCGTGGATCTAAAAAGTAGCGACTACTTAAATAGGTTTAAGTTTTAGGGCGAAAGACAAGCAATATTTTACCTCTTCCACATTATACATACGTATAGTCCTCCTCATCGTTCCGATGACGGCGACCCTGGCTGTAATTAATAATGCTGAGCATTATACATTAACATTGTACTTATTAGAAATACTATGTTCTAGCATGAGCCCTAATATGGCTCGCTAGACCAAACTTCGTTTTGAATGTTCTGTTACAAGGTATGCAGCACAGTTGACCTTGAGAGTTGTAGGTGTAGGTGTAGGAGGGCTTAGGTCTTTTCTTATATTCTTGGCGTTTAAAGTCTAGTAGTTTCAGCCGTTCAGCGTCAAATGCTTTGGTAGATGTGTAGATGGCGTTTCGCCACGAAGACCTCTGTATGGCGAGCTCCTCCCAACGTGCAGGGTCAATAGCACAGGCGTTA
Organism: Adoxophyes honmai; assembly: GCA_005406045.1. Taxonomy (NCBI): domain Eukaryota; kingdom Metazoa; phylum Arthropoda; class Insecta; order Lepidoptera; family Tortricidae; genus Adoxophyes; species Adoxophyes honmai. The sequence continues at coordinate 33,860 of BHDV01010156.1, forward strand.
AGATGTTTTTTAAGAACGTCCTTATAGCGCAGGTGCTGACCGCCATGCCTCCTTTTGCCCTTTCCTAACTCCGAATAAAAGACAATTTTTGGTAAACGGCAGTCAGACATGCGGAGGACGTGTCCACACCACCTAAGCTGGCGCTGCATGAGTAGAGCCTCCATGCCGAGCATCCCAGACCGACGCAATACTTCAGAATTAGAAATATGGTCCTGCCACTTAATCTTAAGGATATATCTCAGACATCTTAGATGGTATGAGTCTAGTTTTTTAACGTCCTTTTTGTAGAGGCACCATGTCTCCGCGCTATACAGCAGCACTGGTAGTATTAGTGCTTTGTAGACATTAATTTTAGTCTCCAGCTTGAGATCGTGAGACCTCCAGACACGGTCGTTGAGTCGTCCAAAATTAGCAGCAGCATTAGCAATACGCGATGGTATCTCTGAAGCTAAGGTGTTGTCGAGCCTGATAGTACTACCCAGATATTTGAAGTGCGATACCTCCTCTAGTGGTTTCCCATCTAGATTTAGACCTGCATTGTCAGATTCACAACCTCGGGGAGGCTGTTTTAGAAATTGGGTTTTGACAGCACTAATGACCAAGCCGAATCTCCTGCTGGACAGATGAAGAGCGTCAACGTAGCTTTGGAGACATGCGATGCTTATACATACGTATTGTGGCTACGAATCGTGAAAAGGTGATGGTTTTATCTATATGCGTTTTGCGAGCTCTGCCTAAATCAATAAAAATCATAAATCATATTTTAAATTATTCTCAAACCTAAAAAAGTTATAACTTTATAACATAACTATTTACGTCGTCGGGAACGCTGACAGCCAAAAAGTAGGTATTATTTTATGTTCCAATGCAGATTTTTTGCTTATACAAATGTTGCAGTGTTGAGTTTTTGCAAACAACTAAAACAAAATGACCACCCAAAAACACTATTTAAATCCACATTACATTTCCAAAAAGTTGACATCTCCGCATTTCCGTCCACGAATATGATTAACAACACAAACATCCTCATCCGCATCCGCAAAATTCCGCTGCAAAATCGCGGTACGAATCTATTCTTTCTCCGTCTCTTCGTGATTAATTGAAGTAACACGCCGTAAGAAAACAAAAGGCGAGTCCCGACAATACGCACGTACGCTATTGTCTCATAGAACGAGTTGTCCTACTTGCCTCTATTTTTAACCCGAGTGCTGGCCGTATTTTAGAGTGACTTTTTACAGGGTTCCCTGGGAAAAATAGCCAAAATTGAAACACGAATCCTTCTTAAATGCTAAAGCTTCATACGTACAGTCAAGGTAATTGATTACTGTGCCACTTAGTATCTTTTCACAAGAAATGTCACTGTGACATACCATACTTTCTACTTATCAAAGCAATATGAAATTCACTATGAAAAAGTTCAAAGTGGCACAGGTATCAATTTCCTTGACTGTACATGCATACATTATGCCTGTATTCCCAAATGCGGTAGACTCTGCATAGACAAAACAAAGACTATTTCAGTTGTCGTAGCTTAAAATTTAAAAATATGCCATATGTAGCGACGAAACGTGAAATACCTAGTAATGGTTTTGTTTACGTGTCTATTTTGTGTTTCTTGTGCTTTTCCTATCCAAATTGGAAATACGGTGTACCTGTGTATGTATTATTATGTTTGTAGTAATGAATATTCTTTAAATATTTTTTAACTCAAAGCTGACTTACAACTAAATTACTTTAAAACCGATCACACCTGCTGTCAAATATGTCTCACTATTTAATCGAGACTTCTTATTTTGTGTGAGTAAGCATAAAATAAGATTACCTTTCATTTTTAGTGTACAGACGAGTGTTACAACTTTATTATCCTTAGTGCTGTCTATTGGTCTGCGATTTTTAGTACGATGAGGGAGGTATTAAAGGTTTATGACCGGCAGGTGAATGCCCCAAAGAAATGATTATTAAGTGAAAAATAAAGGTTGTATCGCATAACAGACTATGTCGTGGGTAGTTTTATGCCGGGCGTTTGAAGACATTACCCCGTGTGGTGCCGGGTTAGAATAGCACCTCCCCCTTTCTTCCTGTGGGTGTCGTAAGAGTCGACTCTGGGAAAGGGTTAGTGTATTGTAGGCGATGGGCTAGCAACCTGTCACTGCAATATCACGTTTAACCATCTGGTTACCCTGCTGAAATTGCTAAACGTGGCACTAGATTTTTTAATTCATGTGCTCTGCGTACCCCTCTTGGGAATACAGGCGTGATAATATGTATGTATGTATGTATGTTTGAAGACATTTTGGTAAATGCAACAAATGCTAACTGTAACTGCGACTGTCCCGCGGCCAGGCTGTAAGTGTCAATACGAACCTGCCGAGGTTTTTCAACTATATTCCCTTCTAAAAGCTTTTTTGTTTTTGATAAATTTCAGCTTGATTCCTTCCTTCCTTGTCGGTGTCGCTCTTGACAGAGCGGTCGTGGTTATCATTTCAGGTGTTGGTGGCAAGCTTCACGACGCGCCGCCATTCCTCGCTGATAGTCTCAGCTTAATTGTGTGACATTATTCTATTATATGGGTGCAAGATGTAAAATATTTAGAAAAATTGTATTCTCCTATGCTATCTATCCGCCTTGGAAATAAATATAGACGCGATGTCATACATATTTGTGTGATAACACTGAAGTTTCTTAAATAAATGTTAAAAAAAACTACAGATCAAATTGTACACAAGTGCATGTTTGCTGCATTTACATATTTCGCCCATTTCGAGAATTATTGCATATTTATCTGAAAACGCCTTCGATGACGCATATTTTCACTATTTTGAATTATTTTTGGAAGGAAAATGAATTAATACTGCCAAGTTAAATCGGTACCGGAATTAACAGATTATTAACAATCTGGTAACAATTAACGTGATTTATTTTTCACGTCAGATACCAAGTATAAAATGTTTTACAGTATCATTGTTAATTGATACCTACTCAGTTATTTATACATTATTAACGTTTCAATTTACAACAAAATATAGAAGATTTACATTTTGTACTGAGTAAGTATTATATTTTTTTACGTCTTATAATTTTTCATGCGTGTTTATGGCATTTTTTGTGCATTTTTGCACGCATATTAACAGCTCTTTATGTGCCAGTTATAAAACAGTCATGTTGTTTGGATAGTACTTTGTAGCTATGCTTGTGCTCAATTTCGCCCTTACTACTGCCTGAAGGTTTACTCGTATTAGCCATGTAGTTAGCTTTGTATTGATGTTTTGCTGTACAAAGCTCCTAATCCAGCACTCTAGAGCACTGGCATCCTTAGTAATCCAGCACTAAAACAAGGAGCAAGGTTTCTGCTCCAAAATCTGCACGACAAACAAGCGACTAACATTTTGAACTAAGATTAAGTTTATAGAAGATTGTGTGGATCATTTTCAAAAGACAAGCATTGTTTATCTCGTTAATGGAACTAAACTTTTCGTTAAGAGTTTGTGTGCTATTTTTTATTCTTTTACCTAGTTCACAGTTTACTTAATTTACACACAACTAGCTTTTGTCTACGTCACAATCTTCGTAATTAGAACGCTGACGACTTTTATACCAAATTAAAGTGACAAAAGCGTAAATAAGTAGGTACCATAAATACAGAAGGCAAAGGTACCGAAAATTACCATTTGCCATGCTATGATGTTTGACATTCTTTTATTTAGCTACGTTCGCCATTCGAGCGATGCAGACAGCAATAATAAATAATTGTTAATGTAGGTATCTATTAATAAAACGTCATTGATAACAATTATAAAATTAGTAGAAATTACGCGATTCGGTTATCAATTCAGCTTCCAACGATGAAAGGTTACCCCACACAAATTGCGTTCAATACGGTACGTTTAATAACTTGTAACTCGAACTACCATTTACACAATAAAGATCTATCGATAGAACATCGCCAATTAGTAGTTTAAGCTTACAAACAAAGAAAGGTCGGATAGACAAAGGATAGAGCTAACAAACAAATAAAGGTTCTATTTTATCGCTTTAAAAGCATTCTCTAAACTATCTGATTAACTACAGAAATTAGCATTCTGTTTTTAGAATTTCCATTTAGACACAAAGCTAATATAAAGTATAGCATTTATAGGCGTTGCTGTATTTTATTTGATATAAGGTGCAGAGAACAATTCAGCTGAAAACTTGCAACAGGGTAGGTTTTATTTTGTCATCTTAGTTTTCATAGTTATTGAAAAAATGCAATCAACCCCGTGCGAGTGCAATTTCCGTTGAAAGAGTTGAGTCTAAGCTCCATCTAGTCACAAATGACTGAAGTAAGTTGTTATGGAACAGATCGATAAATGAACAAAAAATATTTTTTTTAGGTTTTTAGGACAATTTAAGCCATATCTAGTGACAAAACCGTTTAGTACTGCAGGTGTCATGGGTGATTGCGATTGTTTAAGTTAAAAATATGTTTTTTTTGTTTCAGATTTTATGGTTGCTGCTCCATCGCTCATTCGATTTTGCAATAACACCCAACATAAGGTTTGTGTAAACGTACCTACCTATTTCATTATTACTTTATATCCAAGAATTTTCTGATTTTATTTTAATTTATCTACCTTCTACTGTTTATTATTTTATACAAGGTGTAATTAAAACTCCGTACTCACTTTTCTTTAAGGCGTATACTCGTTTAAATACGGAGCACGTATACATAATATAATTTTCTTGAAATTAGTAGGTAGGTAGTACAGTGAAAAAAAGTAAAAAAAATATTGCGTAGTCAATCTTAAAAAAATGCGACCAATATTTCACAATTATTTGTGTTCTTTCTACTATAAAATTTTATTCGACGACTTGAATCTTTTTTCAGTATTTGTACCGGTACCTATATCTGCATTAAAATACATATTATATGGATGTGTAGTGTGTACTCAAAATACTACTAGGTTTTTATAACATCCTGTATTTAAGAAAAAAATACCAAAAGGAAAACTTCAGAAATATTGCATCAAATTTATCCCTTATTAATGCGAAAAACAAGTAAACAAAAGTTGTTTTCTTTTAAGTCTGTAGCAATTATTATGCGGAAACACCAAACACCTAGTGACGTTAATTCTATTTCGATTCTTTAATTTATCTCTTGTATTTACAATGTTACCTAAGACTTCATTTTGTTTGGTCAGACGAAAGAGATGCAAACTATTCTGCCAAATATACATAAACACCATTAGTCCACTAAGGTTCTTTCAAGCTCGAAGTATCTCAAAGGACGCCCATGTAACGCAAAGTGATCCTTCAGATAAAATATGGCTTCGATCCATGCCTCGGCATTTTGCCAGGGTCTTGAAAAAATTTAGCAAAATGGAGTCTCGGATGTAGATAACAATATATTTTCTGCACTCGCTGTTATAAGTATTTTGCTCTGGACCAAAAAGTGTGAAATCTACGCTTCATGAGTTGCTAGAAAATAATTATAATATATATAATTTAAATGTGTTTCTAAGTATTGCACAACGTACATATACGTATAATTGGTTGCAATAATTAACCGATGCATTTTTTTATTAAAATTTATTCTCATAGTTAAGTATGCTAGTGTACGCTAGCATTTTTGGTTGCTAAATAAGTGAAAAAACATTTAATATGGAAAAGTAAACGTTATGAAAATCATCATACAAAACGCCACTTTAATATGTATCTAATATACAGGGTGGTCGGAAAATTATCGTGAATATTTTATTAGTGGTCGGGTATACGCGTCTGATAACTTCTATGAAGTTTTTTGCTGTAATGATCTTTACCCAATGCTTTGTCATGGGGCTGTCTAGGCGCTCAGCCAACATACTCAGGATGGTGTAGGATAGGAGCTGCCGCGTTCTCAGCTCATCAGAGACGCTACCCTTTTCCTTTTAATGGTGCGTGCCTCAATGAACAATATGAACATACGCGACACACGTTGCAGTGTCGCGGGAGCTTCATCAACACCCTGAATATGTCATATCCGACCCTGAACGTTGCGTATAACCTACCCACAAGCTATTGGTCCACAAACATTAGTCCTAAGTAGTCCTACGTGGTCGGGTCGATTATTTCAAATCAACTGTTTTATCATTTTGCAGATTCTTCTGTGCATAATCTGCAACGGTTACCTTCCAACATGCTTCTCCGCGTTCACCCCAACATATCCTACGCCGGCATCCAGCCTTCTTACCACATCGACCACTGCTCCGACTACAACTGCATCCACTGCGGAAACCACTGTGGTCACTGAGGCACCAGAATAATTCGTACTCCGCCGGGCTTTGCTTATGGAAGAAAATGTGTAAATTTCATTGGTTGGCTACTAAGGCTCAACTCGCACTGGCGCAGAGTCGAAGCGTCGCGACGCATCAATGCCGGAACTAGTTCAGATACTTTCGAACATTGTGGGTGGCGTCTGACGCGTCCATTATAAAACAATATGCTTTAGGTGGAAAAGTATGACGCGTCGCGTCGCTTCGACTCTGCGCCACTGTGAGTTGAGCCTAAAGCGGAAATTACGCTGAGTCGTTCGACTCATGCTGTATGTGTCGACCGCCAAAGTGTAAGGATGTGGTAGACAGACGTATTTGGCGAGCGATCGCTTTCATGGCGGCGGTGGTCGGCCGACAGTCTAGTGTAAGCGTAGTTTGGAACCGCATTAGGTGAACGACTTATTGTAATTGCCGTTTACATGCCGTTTCTGTTATGAAACTTATGCGTTTTTTCTTCCGAATATGTATTGTGCAAGATTGCACATATTTTTGTTATTTGTGGTTGATTTTGATTGAATATACTTTTGTTGTACACCGAAAAACCCAATACATTTCTATTACAGTCCTAAATAAGTTCACTGTTATAATCTTAAGCGTGGTTACTTTCGGGACTGCCATAAATATTTTCATGGATAAGTCATGTAAGATATTCTACAGAAATTGTCAATTTTTTTTAATAAACAATTATCTGAAATACTGTTAATTATTATTTTCCTCGAGTAACACTGAAACTCAAGTAGCTACGCGCTTACATTTCTAAGAATAAACACCGGCGCAAATTAATGAAAAATGTTTTTGTTTTGCTACAGAGCTCCCGTGTTGGGATAACACTAATAACTCTGTGTTGCTAGCACAATGTATATTTTGGTATCTTTAATTAAGATACGACATAGGCTCGACATGGCGTTTAATTTCAGGGCGGATATAGCAGGCACGCTGACAGCGACCCCGATCGAGTTATTAGGTTAATGCTTTAAACAGCGCACATTCACAGTTGCTGAAGAAAATAAATGAAAATGGAAGCTGATTAAAAAAAACTAATCAGATAATCAGGTTATTAACACCCTCAATATTTTTGCTGCTACATAAAATCTTTCAAGGTTTTGTTTCAAAAGTAACACAACCAAATTCAATTTGGCAATTTCGTCCAATATTTTCGATAATACAGTTCGTTACAGTTGCTCGAAAATCGGTATTTTCGTGGTTGAAAATCGTGCGCAAGGTAAAATAGTCGCATCAGTGTTTTTACTTTTACAATTTTGCTTAATTTACTCTTTCCCAGAGTCTCGCATTAAAAGGCGACTAAGGAAATAGGTTTAGGTATGCTTTAAAGATTAAACTGGGAATTTATATTTCACGTGTTTGAAATAACCTTATAATGAAATTCTAAAATTCTGTACTGGAAAAGCGAGAACTACTAAATGAAACTTTTGTTTACATTTTAACTGAAAACTACTGTGATAAACGTGAAGCAGTGGCAAATAAGACCGGAAAAAAGTAAAACTCCGCTTTGGAATGAATTAGGTGCACGTCATGGTGAATGGACCTTTTTTAGAAATAGCTCCTTTTCAGAAGAAGTTCACAGAATTTTATAAAAGGGTCATTGTTATAACCCTAAAAAAACATGTCCATTTGTAATATATAAGACATTTTTAATAATTGCATTTAATTTACATCATAACTATAAAGTACAGGAAACGTACTAGACTATACTATATCATATTTTCTATAAGTGTATTTATTTGTTTTGTTTATCACCACAAATGTAACTGAAAGTCCACTTCGGTGGACTGTCCGGGTTCTACCTATTAATAGAATGTGGCTTTAAAAAAATACATCTCTTTTATTATTGTACAAAAATGCCATTTTTCCCTAATCTATGTATGATTTCCATTTAACATTAATAGGATTTTAAAAATTAGATGGAAATAAAACACATTTTTTGCATCATTGAATCTTGTCACAACATTTTTTGTCTTTTTGGTGGACATTGCTTTAAATTCTAGAAAAATTAGGGAAATGTCAAATGAATAGACCGGGACATATAATTTAACTCATTCACTATCGTACTATCCCTGTTAGCATCCATTTTGCCGTGACTTGTGCGCAGCAGACGATATTGTTGTGTTAACAAGAATATTTGGTGGTGTCAATGTTGAATTGTCTTTCCGGTTACTGCTGTATTTTGTAAGTACATCGCTATAAATCCACCAAACGTTTTTAATAATTAGTTAAGAAATCAAATATTGTAAATTATGCCTTGCCTTTTGAATAATCCTTTAAATGGCTGGTGTTGTGAATGATATTGCGGAAAAAGTCCATTCGGTGGACGTCTTTTTGGTGGACTTTTTGTACACCCAAATGATAAATGACTGTGTTTTGATTGATTCTTGAACTTTGGTTTAATTTTTTATTATAACTTTAAAAACTAGCTTCTGATTCCTGTTTTGTTTTATCCGTAAATGACTAGTGACTGAATAGTGAATGTTTAAACGTAAATTCTGTGAAGGTAAAAAAAAACTGTAGAAGATTTAACAAAAACATACAAAATAAGCTATGGAGGAAAAATTGAATGATGCACGACGATGCAGAAAAAAAAACAATATAAAAAAAGAAACTTAAAAGTACATCGCACGCAAAATACCGCCTTCGATTCCAGTTATTTTAGTACCATGAAATGGCTGAACGTATTGCAGTGAAAAACAGAAGAATGTTGAAAGCAAAGAAACTTACTTACTTAGAAAGATGTTGATAACTTCAGAATGCAGCAACCATTAAAAATTAGTGAGTGCAGTCTGTTTGTTGATTGAAAAAAATGTTCATAAAAGTATACAATTTTTGGACGTATATTCTGAAAGTTCGGATACGTCAACGTTAAAATCAGAAAGAGCCACCAAACCCTTTCATACTGCTTCTTGAAGACTTGAAGGCTTCCTAGTCTTCGGAGGACGAAGGCATATTTGGTCCACCGAAAAGAATTGTCATTTCGGTAGACAGACACAAAATATTTTTTACATATTTTTTGAATGTATTTATGTGTCTGATTGTTCATGATTTTGAGAATATATCATGAACGTTATTTTTGTTTTAGATGTTTACCGCTTTTTGTTTTGTTTATTTATTATTAATTAACATAATTAGTCCACTCGGTGGACATATTAGTCTTTCCGGTGGAATCGAAATATCGTTATTTCGTTTTAAATCTTTTTTTTTGAATAATTGATCTCTGAATGATACTCAGTTCTATTGCAAGTTAGAGTAAGAGTCGTAATATACCTTTGATTTTTCGCGTGTTTCATTTTTTGCCGAAAAAAATTGCCAGGCTTGACAATGACCCAAAAGTTATACCTGCAAACATTTTCGCAATTCGTTGAGTCCACCCGGTAATTCCGTCATAAAATTAGAAAAAAAAGTTCGACAAAGTATATTTCGTTACTCGGCCATAGTAGTCGACAGGAAGAAGACTGAGTTTAGCCTCAAGGAATGGCATTACCTCGAGGCCAAACCAGTTTGGCAAATGAATTTGGCCACGAGGAAAAAGGGGATATAAGTTATCTTATTAGATTTACCTGGCTGGACGATTAAAGAGCTTTATCAACACAAATTCAACCAAACGTACGAGTAAAACTATCACAATAATAAAGTACCTCACTCTCTCTGAGGCATTCATCAACGATATTGATACCTACTTTGACAGTCTTCTTAAAATTCTCGAAATTTCACAACATTTTCAGAATAAACAGGAAACATAAACTGCAGAAATGGTACACCATTCCATGACAGTAATACTTTACGACATCCATTAGCACTTCATATATTGTGATAAATGTCTTAGCTACAGTGCAACTAGAGCTGCAGACTGTAGACAACAGTTGTACAGGAAATGTATTTCATAGCAGCCGTATGAAGTCGTTAAAAGGTACGTGCAGAACACTTTTATTACTTCTGTTACGCTTGAACACACGCTAAGGAACTACATAGGTATTATTTTTAATGTTTTTTTAGTAGTAATTATTCTTTAATATTTTAAGTTGGACACTCCATTTATGCAACTACACAAAAAGTTGTTTGTACATTTATATTTTTCTCAATTTGATTTAAAATTGGTTTTTCGTAGGTACTCAAAATCTTGGGCCCTATAGATACGAATTGAGAGAAAAATCCCCAATGATTCGTGCAAAATTTTATGATTCCAATACGTGACTATCTATGTGAATGAAATTAAAAGAAAGGAAAACATGGGACAAATAGTGAACTTTTTTAATGACCTGAACCATTAACTCGTTACTTTTGTGCAATTCTCACTTCCAGTACAGAAAATCCTACTTAGCTAAATGACGACAAGAAAGCAAGGGATTGTTTCTGTGATAATGCCTACATACATACCATAATTGTACCTACTGAGCTAAATCAACCTATTGTCGACCAATGACGTCCGGATTGTTCTGTTTGACATTTGCCTATTATTGCGAATCTGATGCATTTCATTCAACAACCTAGGCTTCTCCATTAGGCCCAATAATTAGTAACATCATTATGCACTAGAGCTTTGATTGTTCTCTCCCAAAAGCATAATCAAAGCCGGAAACCAAAACGTTAACTCTGTTCATTCAGTCACACAGAGTTTAATTTGTTGATATTGGTATTTAAATCAACGCGGCCTGAAAATGCAGCGGCGTGTGTCGAGTAGGTAGGTATTATCAACGCTTTGACTTTGGGATTTAGGAAAACGATTAGAGGATGATAGTAGTATACATAAATGTTGAAATGAAGTTATTTTATACTTCTATATGTAAGGAATGACTTCGATCTCGACTGAATGCTGCAACAGCACTTGTAAACGACCCGCCCTTGCGTGATGCTGCGCGATCGTTAGCATGGCAATAAGAACTGTAGGTATTATTGGTGACATTACTGATCTACAGTCTGCTTCGACTTTGGGTCACTAAGCGTCCAGATCAAAACATTGAATTTTAAGTCATAGGAATGGATTGATACCAGTAATGTAATCGATGACACGTTGTCTATAATTGCCGTGCGCCCAGTAAAGTGGCAACATGCTGAGTCATTCACCTAACGTGGTCGCCGCACGAAAAACGTCTTTACAATAAACTATCCGCCGTCCGTCATCTATAGGACAATCGACGAGACATGATCCCTGGGACACTGACAATAATAATCACGATACAACCTTGTAGCGGCGTCACCGTTACATTAAAATCGAACCGTAGGCGTTTAAAAATTACGTTTATTTATTTTAGGTAGATTTATTCCATTACAATGATATTTCGATGGAATTATAACAATTCTTAACATTTACAAGGAATTATCTCAACCAGAATTTACGTTTACGTCTTGCAAAAGTTACTTCATTTGGAAGACATCGACTAATGTGGAAAAATATCGATAAAAAAATGTCGATAAAAATGTCGATAAGTTGAAAAGAATGTACACAAAATACACTAAAGTGGTACACTTTCCGTCTTCGATTTATAACCGATTAACAATATATCGCACCGTCGCACGACTTACATCCACCATTTTTCCTACCGCCGCAAAACTTAAACTGAGATTTTCGAGATAATTTCGCAAAACAGTTTATCTCCTCATTACATATTTTATCGCCCTGCATTTTTAATAATAACCGTACTCAAACTGATTTGACTATGCCAATAGATGCACAAAGATATCATAAATAGAGGAATATTAACAAAAATTTAAAATAGTTAGGTTACTTTTCGGTACGGTACGGGCCTTACATAAATGACCTGATTCATAAAACGAAAGTTTGTTTACTGAGTAAAATTATACGATAAGGAAATGAAATGGGTCCATTTCTATTTTTGGAAAATTTATAGGTTTTTTTAGATTTTAATTTATGCCAAAAAAATTAAATCACTTCAACGACAACATAACAAAACTCCTTTGTCTATAATAAAGTTAAGTTCCATCGACACGCCCCATCACTAACATGAACTGTCATGGATCATGTCAGGGATCATGTCTCGTCGATTGTCCTATAGTCAGGATGTGACATCTACAGTAAACGTAAATTTAAGTAAGTAGGTATGTATAAATATTATTTTACAAAAATACGGAATCGCACAGATCGTCTTTGTTAAACAAGTTCAGAGATGGATGGTAAGTCTCACTATCTTTATTCCTGGTCGTAAGGGTATTACGTTGCCGCTGGTTCCAGTGCAACTTTGCAAACCCAGTTTGAACAATGAAAAGCTATCCTTCTCGAGAAACCAACGATTGCGTACTTAGATCAGTACGACATTTCATCCGGGTGCCATTTATTTCGCATAATTTGTTTTGTCCGAAACGTTTTCAGCATAAAACACTTCACCTAATTTAATTTCCATAAATATAATTTTTGCAGAAAGTGTACCTATATTGGCATACTTAATGCACAATTTCTCAAATGCAAATTTTTCGTGTCAGGTTGGCACTGCGACCCTTGCCAAACCAAAATCCTGCCAAAACGGTGGGTAAGGTTAGATTAGAACTAAGACCCTCGTAGAACCGGAATCCCGCCAGAAAGGTGGGCAAGGTTATGTTAGATCTGCGACCCTCACAGAGCCTAAAGTCTGACAGCATTCAGAATTCGCATTTTTTGCGTAAAGATCTTTCAGCGAAATATCGTTATGCGAACTTAATGTACGCGAAGTCTCCTTTTGTGACATTAATTTATGCTTACACTGGTTATGCGAAACGGAAATATGACAAGCAACATTATGCGTAAAATAGCCAACCCCTCCAATTCATTACTACCCTCGTCTATTTCATTCTCTATCTATGGGAGGAAAACGATGACAGGACACAAATGAAAGGCGGGTTAAGGCACTATTTACTCTAATTATCAGTGTTTGTACAGGACGACTGACGCGACTAATTGTGGCGGCGACTGGATCTCACATGCGATTTTCCCGATGCCTGAAAGCAAAAGAGCCTTGAATGAAAGCCATTGAGTAATCATTCAACCCAAAGTACAAGCGAAATTAGATGTAGTTTAGCAGAAATGACCTAACTCGCATATACCTTCGAAAAAGAATGAGCTATTGGTGTCGAAAATGTATGTGACTTATGTCGTGAGTTGTGGATTTGGTCGTTTTTGCTAAACTACGTACAATATATACCCAGTATGAACTAAGCTTAAGGCTCAATAACAGTTATGAATTATATTTATCTGTCGGTCACTCGGATACAATTATGACTGTGTCCGTTTACACAACAAACTTACGAAATACATACATACATACATACATATTCTCACGCCTGTATTCCCAAGAGGGGTAGGCAGAGCACGTAAATTCGAAAATCCAGTGCCACGTTTAGCAATTTCAGCAGGGTAACCAGATGGTCAAACGTGATACTGCAGTGACAGGTTGCTAGCCCATCGCCCGCAATACACTAACCCTTTCCCAGAGTCGACTCTTACGACACCCACGGGAAGAAAGGGGGTAGTGCTATTCTAACCCGGCACCACACGGGGAAACTTACGAAATCCCTTATTAATATTGGTATGAAAGTCACTCTGTCTATCTGTAAAAAAACAAAGGTAAAGAACCTTTTTACGCTTCAACCGACTAACTTATTTCGACAAAAAGTATGGAGATTGATTGAGTTGTTTTCAAAAAAGTTGTAGTGTACAGTATGTGCCCCCACTTAGGTATCCAGGCAATTCGGTGTTTTGAACGCGCACCACTACTAATACAAAGTTTGTCTAACTATTTTTAGCGAAATATTAATATCATGAACTACCTCATTTTGATTTTGCTAAAAATAGTTAGACAAACTTTGTATTAGTAGTGGTGCGCGTTCAAAACACCGAATTGCCTGGATACCTAAGTGGGGGCACATACTGTACATACATTTTGTATAGGTAATTTTCGTTACACAAATGAAGCGATCGTGATTTGGTTTTTATTAACCCTTAATTTATGTACAATTTTTTTTAAATTCACTCACGTGAGTTCTGAAGAAGGACATGAGCTACTTTTTATGACGGAAAAGGCTCATTTTGGAAATACATAGAAATATATAAATTGAGCTCTCTGTGGTATGGTCGCTCAAGTAAAACACGGTCAACTTACTGGTCACTTACTATTCGAATTTATTTTAACTGTAGACTTATCACGACAAGACAGGTATAATCTATTTCGCGCGCGACTCGACATGCGCCTTACTGTACTAAGCCGGCAGAAGTGGATAGGAGTTGCGGTCAATAGCTTCTTATAAAGACATGTACAGAGTGGCCGGAAATCGACCGTAAAAATTTTAACCAGTGGTCGGATATACGCGTCTAAAAACCCCTGTGAACTTTCATGTACCAAAAAATATCTAAAAATATTGCTCTGTCTTTTGTACTCCGGCTCTTAGGCAACTGCATAGCAACGCAATATCGAATGATTACAGGAGCATACGTGTCGACTAACGGGACTTGCGTACGGGAAGGAATGCGAATTAAAGGCGATGAAACATTTGTCTCCCAAAAGTTCAATAATCAAAATTTTCAGGAAATATTTCACAGGGGTTTTCAAACGCGTATACCCTATCACTATTTAAATATTTACGGTAAATTTCGGGCCACCCTGTAAATACTATTCAGGCTTATAGTTATAGCCTATTCGATAATGATATCGAGCTACCGCAGGGACCCTAGAGATTCGGTCGCTATCAGCCACTCGAGGATCTAATGCAATTTACCGAAGTGCACTCGAGAATAGGCTGATAAATACAGCTTCTAGATTAAAGTCAACGAATAAGTCTTATGATTACGGGGCATTCAACCAAACCAGAATAAAATTTTGACTAAGAATAAGTCATACTTTAATTGCGAGTAAATCGTTTTTTTTCATGTTAAAAAAGCGGGTAAGAGTGACTTAATGCCTGTATGCCCCAAAGGGATAAGGCAAGAGAATAAGAAACGTTATAAGTATAGTTACACACTAAATTTCGTCGAATTCGGTTCATTGGTTGAAGCGAAAAAAGGTAAAGCTTCAAACGTGGAAACGTCCAAGCTAACTGTGGAAAAGGGGCGGCGCAGCGCAAATCGGCGGAAGAAAATCGTGTCGTCCATACCATCACGCCACCGCGCCAGACGGCCATGCTTTCGCTTTCCGTGTTTTTTAACTGACTTCAAAAAAATGAGGAGGTTCTCAATTCAACTATTTTTTTTTTTTGTGTACCTACTCGATATCTCGGAGACCCGTGAATCGATTTTCAATATTTTTTTTTCCGAAAGGGTATACCCTCAAAATTGGTCCCATTGGTACGAAATCAGGATCTGATGATGGAATCTTGAAGAAATTGAGGGAACTCTTTAATTGTTATAGGGAAATGTACCTACAGCGTTTTCGGTAATTTGTTGATGAAGTCAAGAATTTATATTCAGTAAACAGAATATGCATACATACATACATACATAATTATTCTCACGCCTGTGTTCCCAAGAGGGGTAGGCAGAGCACAAGAATTCAAAAAATCCAGTGCCACGTTTAGCTATTTCAGGGTAACCAGAACAGAATATGTACTTTCAAAATACTGCTAATTTGAAGTCCGTTTTTTTTGTTTAAAATTATGGAGTTATCAGACGAATAGACAGAATTAATTTCACTATTAATATGGATTTACTTCGTAATGTCCGCGTACATACGGGTCCAAAGTATCCAACCCCCAATTCTTACTAGTGATACTTACATCACCATTTTCAGGTTCCTCGCTGGGCCCTCCTGGCACCCCAGGTAACTGGCCCCCAGGTCCTTCTGGCACCCCTGGTCCCTGGCCACCAGGACCTCCTGGTACCCCAGGGATTTGCCCCCCAGGGCCACCAGACCCTCCTTGCCCCGGGCCCCCACTCGTCGCTGGTCCATTGTACCCCTCTGGCACCCCATACTCCCCTATACTCTGAGGTTGCGGCCAGTCGTTGGTAGAGGCGTCATCAGAACTTCTGTTGTCCGGGGCTTTCTGCTTTTTGTTGTGTTTAGCTGCAACAATAACATTTATAGAGAACACAATTTACAGTAATACGTTTATTTCACCTGTGTGGTGTCGGGATAGAATAAGATTCCTCATTTCTTCCGTGGATGGTCGTAAGAAGCAACTTGAAGCGAAGGCTTCAAGTGGAATGAAACGTGAAATAGTCATGGATCTGTCCATGTAGCGTTTCGTATGGTCTGTCTACCCTATTTTGGACATACACGTGTGATGTTTATGTATGTTATGCACGTATGCAAGCTCTTTTACAGCCCTGTGGCTAATTTAAGTAAAACACGTTTATCGAAAATATTCATTAGTCATTTCATTCCACGTCACGTAACAGTCGTAACTCGTATTTATTATTTTTGATTTACATGAGTGTAAACATTGATCGCTTTTGCAGACCGTTGTCGTTTGACGGATAGTTGGACCTCGTGCAGGACCCGTCTGGATCGCTACCAACGTCTTACCGCTAATCCTGCCGCAAAGAAGCAGTGCTCGCACTGTTCTGCTCCAGCGCGTAGGGTAAGGCAACTGGTTGCGACTTCGTCAACCAAAATAGGTGCAATAGTTAATTTAAAAGAATGGCTTAAATTCAAAAACATTGCACCTATTAAAATAATGAGTAATTTTCTTAGACATACCCAAATTACGCTCCTAAATTAATATTAATTTCGCTTCACTCTTCGAAAAAAGTTTTTGCTCGACGTTTCATTTTTAAAGACAAAACTCAGCATCATTATGAGTATTCCCTGTGAGGATTGTTAGTGATGTAGAAGATAAATTAAATAAAAGACTTAAAATAAGAGATTTCGATGATTTCAGTAGGTCCTCCATTTTTTTATTAAACATGATACTCGTACAGAAATTTTACATTTCGTTTTGATCTTCCTCTGTCTGTGTGATGTTGGATTAGATTGTCACCTCTCCGGTTCTTCCGTGAATGTCGTAAGTACGACTAGGTGGCGACTAGGGACGTAGGTTTAAGTATGCTTTAGACAGCAGGCTAGCCGCCTGTTACCATTATTACCTCTGCCATCCGTTTTAGAACTTGAAATTGCTTCAAAACATGAAATCGTCATGCCTCACAAAAAAACCAATTATAAAACCTAGATTTAAAATAAGCTAGCATTTTCAAATCTAATCTCAGTTCTCCGCCTACAAAAACAAAAGACACCTATAGACATAATGAAATTCCTTGTTAAAACATGAAAATATTTCGCTATTTCACGCCAAAATTAAACAGGTTATAAATTCAGCACTCTCCCGACGTTCATTGATGTAATGGGATTTGTCCTCATACTTAGGAGTCGAAAATTTAATTTCACCCGACATCATCGTGATACACAAACAAAGGCTACGACAAGCAAATTATTGCGCAATTTTAACACGAATTATGAGGCTGAGAACACTTGTCACCGTATTTGGTTGTTACTCGGTAGATTTAAGGTAATCTCATCATCATCAGCCTATATACGTCCCACTGCAGGGACTGCCTCCTCCTAGTATGAGAGGGCTTGGGCTATAGTTAATCTATCTATCTTTTTTCTATCTATATCTTCTAATAATTATAAGGAGAAGAATATAAAAGGAGAAGCAGACTGACTGATAATCAATGCAGGGCCTAATAGACTACTGGCCCATGTTGAAAAAATATGTGTCATCTGAATCATCAGGAGACCTATCTAGAACGATATAAGGGGATAAAATACACTGACATACAATAAACAAATAGACTCACAATCACGCTCAAAAAATGTCGGAAGCAAAAGTCTGCATACGCGTCAACTGCATTTCCATCTTTATGATACCTATAATTTTATTCCAGAATGTTCTGTACCAAAATTTTAAAGGAAAAATGAGCTGGGATCACGGACCTGTTTTTCAGCCTTGTCGACTAGGCTTCGTCTACTTTTTTATCCCTCTTGTCTAAATATTGTTCAATGATGTCGAACAAATGGGTTTTGATTACACTTGGGCCTCTTTCAAGCTTGAACATTTTATTTTACTACAGATTGAACGGTAATAGAAGACACTTGTTTTACGTACAATACAAGTCACTATAGTATTGCTTACACACATATTTTAGTGAGATAAAACGGCTACGTCTTATGTCGAAGATTATCTCGACATATTTCGGGCCAAAACGTGACCCATCATCGGGAGCAACGCGCTATAGCAGCTGCAATTGTCTCTCTGTGGACTCCTATCCCCAGGCATAACATCTGCCAGTCCCCTTAGCACGACAGGACATAGGCTATACCTGTCATTGTCTAACTAGAGACGTCAGAAAGTGACAGGTAGACTATCTCGCTGACGACGTGACTAGAGCGCGTTACCGTGCTAGGCCTACTGGAGAGAGCTCTATAGGAGACCTGCCCCATATATTTATACTACAAAAACTTGATGAGACCTCAACTCATCTCTTAATTAGCTGACGTAATAATCTCTTTAGTGTTTAATGGAGCGTTTTGGGTAATTACCACAGACCAACTAATAATAACTGACGGAGTCATCCCTGGGGACCTCGAAAGCACTGAGGCACATCTGGATGTTAAATCGTTCGCCTTTGCGAATCATAATTAACCTCGAATGATAAACTGAACGAAATTATCTAGAAGCATTATTTTTGTTTTAATGATCTTACTCTTTATTCAAAGTGTTGAATACGATCTACTTACATAAAAAATGATTTGAGCAAAAACTATAATAATGAAATAAAAATCCAACCGAAATAACGTCCAACCCCAGGAGGCCTCTTCTCTACTGACGATTGGGAACTTCACATACAGCATTGAATTACTTCGTCGCGGTGTATAGGTTGACTCACGACGATTTCCCTCATCGTTTATCTCGCGGTAAATATAAAATTCGATTTCGGACTTAAAATCCGAAAAAATCAGAGGTGCAAGTCTCGATCGGATTCGAATCCACGACTATCTCCTTGAAAGGACACGATCTATCCCCTGGGCCACAACGAACAAAGATTCTACTGCGTCATAATTTAAATTACCATTAGAACAGAATTGTTTAATGTTTATCTACTAAATACACATCCTTAGATCAGTAAACCCGCAAAATTCCTCAGCCGATGTAATTCGGAGTCTTGTAACATAAATAATAAACAAATACGTGACTAACTAACCATCAAAGATATCGGCGTACCGCCTCCGTTATTAGTTAGTATAATGTTATAGATATAGATAATATTAAGCAATCCAGAAACTATTTCATAGTCTCGTCACGTGCGACGTTCCTTGAGATCGTTTTATGGTACCATCTTCTAAAATCGCGTTCAGGCCTTCAGAAATCTCAGTTTTAAAATCTGCGTTATTGTTTTATGGTAAGGTTATAAATCAACATAACGGAAAACCTTTTGAGATTAAACATTTTTCACAAGATTCTGCAGAGAATTATGAGAATATTCATAACATTATATTTTACCAAAGTTTTTAGGAAGATGAAAAAAACTTCGTCGAGCGTAATGAAATTTTCAAAATATATCTCAAAATGTTAAGTTTTATGTCTTCTCCTATTAGTAGTTGTGAATTTATAATTTAGAAACTACGAGTCTGGTAAAACTTAAGTTGCAACGTTTGATCATAGTAAAGGTGACATCACTTGTAGAGTGAATAATGCGAATCCTCCCCATCATCGTAAGATTGTGTAGGGTTGAAGAGCTTCCAATAAGAACCCTTTAAAGACGATATGGAAGTAAGTCATAATAATGTACTTCTCAATATGCACTACTTAGTTCTCATAAAATTATACAAAGCATTCATTTATCAGTTGATTTTGTGAATGTTAAACTTAATTACGTAGTTCCGCATCAGGTGATCATGGCGAATACAAGTAAAAGAGTCTTATATGTATACGAGTACCTTTCATTTTTTATTTTTGTACTGTTCAAAGAAAAAAATCGTATTGTACATTCACACACATCACACACAACCTTCGCACATTGTTCAGTATGTATATTTTTAATAATTGGGCCCCTTCAGCATCATACGTGGGAGCCTGCGCCAATTAAACGTCACGCTTGGCAGAATACTCGTGAACCCTTTGGCCGAAATTGTTACGTGCTCTAATAAATACTCGGGAGTTGTTAACTATAACTCCAAACATGTGAAAAAAAGAACTCGTTGAACACTTGACCTCGCCTTTGAGAGTTCTCTCGGATTACGGGATTACTCCTTTGAAAGAGTTCTCGCGTGACGAGAACATACGTGTAAAATAGGTATGGTGCCGTGTGGTGCCGGGTTAGAATAGTACCTCCCCCTTTCTTCCCGTGGGTGTCGTAGGAGTCGACTCTGGGAAAGGGTTGGTGTATTGTGGGCGATGGGCTAGCAACCTGTCACCACAATATCACGTTTGACCATCTGGTTACCCTTAAGTTGCTAAACGTGGCACTGAATTTTTGAATTCATGTGCTCTGCCTACCCCTGTTGGGAATACAGGCGTGAGAATATGTATGTATGTATGTAGGTATTCCAATAAGTGATTCGATAAGACTATACAAGACAAGCTTTTACGGAGGCAGTATCAGTAAAATAGGCAATCGTGTTAGGTAATCAATCGTGGAATTCGAGTCCCTTGTGTGTAATTCAGTGCGGTAGTCTTCTTAAGCATTCATTTAAAGTTGCTGAATCGCTTGCTGAAAAAAGTCGTTTTTCTTAAACTTTGTTAAAAATAGACGAATACTCATCGTTGTATATTATGTATAAATTGTGGTTGGTTACCATATGTTGATTAATAATAATATTTTTGGTCTTTATGATGTGCAGTGCTGGGTGCTGGTAGACTCAAAAACTAGACGCGGAAAAGAGCCTCTTACGGCCTATTTACATATAATTTTGATCTTCATAATAATAATAAACATTTTTTTTTAAACTGACGAGAACTTTAATGTAACTACGATGCGAGTCTATAGCGGTTATACACTACCCAACCTACGCAATCTACATAATTCTTGATGAGTTGTTATTTTTTGTAAAGCCCAGCCTAATTTTAAAGGAGCCTGGCTTACTATTTTTTGAACTGCAATAAATTTGCAATATTATCATAAACATTTTGCTGAACCTTTCATGTTAAATTTTGAAAGGTTTTAGTCCTTTAGTTTATCAAACCTTAATATAATGTTACCTTAATGGTTGTATTTATTCCCTATCATTTAATTACATTTGTTTAATATTTATAACATAACTCATATAAAATAACATTTGTCGTAGAAGAGAAAACATTGTTATTCTTGTATTCGACCGGACAAACAATCATTTGGATCCTTACAAACCCTTTTTCTTATAATAACAAAATCGTATGTTATTTCACGCCTCACTTTTGACCTCAACCTAACCCCTAAGTGGGTTAATATTGAGTGAAATTTGAGCTTAATTCTGATCTTTCCTTGTAAAAACTTTTCGAATTACACGTCTGTTGGTGCGGGTAGAATACTGCTCTCTAGGGCAATGTTAGGGCTAACATAAAGTGTTGTAAGCCCAGAAGCCCACGCTTGGGCCATTGCTTTTATTTCCGGGGACCTCCGAAGGTGACGACAAGGAGATACTTGGACAGCAAGATTTTTACGATGACATTATCCCGTGTGGTGCCGGGTTATAGAACAGCACCTCCCCCCTTTCTTCCCGTTGGTGTCGTAAGAATCGACTCTGGGAAAGGGTTAGTGTATTGAGGGCGATGGGCTAGCAACCTGTCACTGCAATATCACGTTTAACTATCTGGTTACCTTGAAATTGCTAAACGTGGCACTGGATTTTTGAATTCATGTGCTCTGCCTACCCCTCTTGGGAATACAGTCGTGTGAATATGTATATTCACTACGTCGTTAGTTGGTAGAATTAAATCAACTTTCGATGACTAAATTTAAGAATAACACGACACAAGGTAAAATGAACTAAAGTGAAACATATTTATGAGCCTAATATCGAAAATCATAGCTCCTCTCTCATATTGTTGTCATATAAATGTGGCTATTAGCGCCCCTCCGCGCAATTAGGTACTCACAAGAACTCATAAAAATGTCACTTACCAGTTACAGCTGCGAATGCTACAAGCAGAACAAAGAATAAAACAATTGTCTTCATTTTCACCGAAGAAAATATATTATAATGGTTCGCGTAACGAACCTTTTTATACTTTTCAGAGCGGATGCTCGGGAAAATTAGGGAGATAACGGCAGTCGTTTGTCAGAAAATGACACTCTGAGTATTTAATAACTTAAATAGGTGCCCCGAAGGTTACTTACGACTGAAAATAAGGATAAAAATATTTTAAAATTTACCTCGATAGCAGGAGATGAATGAGACACTTGGACTTTCTGTAGCTGTAAGTTTTGGACTATTTAGCAACCTGTCACGGCAATATCACGTTTAACCATCTGGTTACCCTGAAATTGGATTTTTGAATTCATGTGCTTTCCCCGTGTGGTGCCGGGTTAGAATAGCACCTCCCCCTTTCTTCCCGTGGGTGTCGTAAGAGTCGACTCTGGGAAAGGGTTAGTGTATTGTGGGCGATGGGCTAGCAACCTGTCACTGCAATATCACGTTTGACCATCTGGTTACCCTGAAATTGCTAAACGTGGCACTGGATTTTCGAATTCACGTGCTCTGCCTACCCCTCTTGGGAATACAGGCGTGAGTATATGTATGTATGTATGTATGTATGTATGTATGTGCTTTGCCTACCCCTCTTGGGAATACAGGCGTGAGAGTATGTATGTATGTATTATTATAAAGCACAACTATAAGAAAACTTCTCGTTTCAAATGACACACAGCGCTATCGATCTATCATCTATCGATCGGTCATCGATCGATATCGATCTATCAAGCAAACAATATTTTTGTTTTCCCCCGGGAACATCAATTTTAACGGGATAAAAAGTAGCCTATTATTTAATCCGGACTTCTATCTTTACGTCTGCTAAATTTCAAAGCAATCGGTTCAGTAGTTACGGCGTGAAAGCGGAACAAACAAACAAACAAACAAACAAACAAACTCACTTTCTGACTTATAATATTAGTAAGGATAACACATATTTTACTGTTAGTTATAATGTCAGTACAAACTGTAGGTATCACCATTTCTGGCGATGCTGAACTTGTTGAATCTATTCTGTGCCTTGGGTTTACTTATATGTTATAAATGTAACAGAGTATAAGTAACTATCCAAACTGGATCAATTGGCTTACCCTCTTTTATATTGTGCCAGATAAATAATAATTATTCTCTTTCTCCTAATGTCATCGAGATTATTTTAGACTTCCCCAATTATTGGTTAATTCGGGTTGCTCTTAATCCTCTTACTTCAACCTCAATCTAGATCGGATATTTTATTTATTCTTTGTTAGATGTTTACTGAGCAACTGATTTGACAAATTATGTGTTGTCCCCTTGTTCAAATGGACTCAAGTATTAAAAAATCAAGTTTAATAGAACAACACAGCAAAATGTAAGTAAATAAAATATAATTGGACACAGTTTATATTTTTAATACTAGCCTTGCAATATTGATTGTATCAAAAAAGGGAGTAAACGTAAGGTAGAAGTGAACAGTTGAACTTGTCAGGACAATGTTTTTGATTTGATTTTATGTTAAGTTTTTGTTTGTAACTCGCTTGTATTTTATAATGTAGTCCCTACAACCTAATTAATGTATACTTTTTAATTAATTCATGTAACTGCCTTCACATCGTTTGCGACAGTCATCATAAAAAAAATCGCCTATGGTCATCGGCTTAGCAAACTATTCGGCGCTAAATTACAGCACAAACAAATTATAAGCTAAGTGCCCAGATAATGCTAAACCCATGTTAACTGCCAACAGATTTAAATTAACCGTAACTTTGCGATACGGCTGTCCATAGTTCTAAAGTGCCGGGTTGGGTCGACGACGGGCTTATTAGGGCGCCAAGAAGCACGACCCTCAAGACAACAGCAGTTCTTACCGGCGTCCTTAGAAACAGAAAGATTTTTTTTTCAACTTATAGCTTTGCTGTGTGGTGTCAAGATAGAATAACACCTCTCAATTTCTTCCGTGGATGTCGTAAGAGGCGACTAAGAAAATAGTTCCAGGTGCGTTTTAGGCGACAGGTTAGCAACCTGTCACTATTCTACCTCTACTATCTTTGCAAACCTAAGACTATGCTAGAAGTGGCTGCGAAATGTGATTTAGTCATAAATCATGGTTTTGTCTATGTCAAGTACTGGGCATAGGCCTCCTCTCAATATGAAAAGGCCTGGGCTACAGTTCCCACGCGAGCCCAGTGCGGATTGCGAATTTCATACACAACATTGCATTACTTCGTCGCTATGTATAGGTCTCCTCGCGATGTTTCCCTTCACCGAAAAGCTCGAGGTAAATATCAAATTCGACTTCTTCTATCGGAAAGACTGTTGGAGGTTTATATCAAACAGACAGAAAATAATATAAAATTGAAATTTGTATGGTCGTACTGTATTGGACAGTTCGTTTTGAAGTATTCGGCAGGCATTTAAATTATTCAGTGAACATTAATATCGGTCTAGGCTTACCATCACATGTTACTAAGGTAAATTGAATAAAGCTAGTAGTGGTTGAAGAACGCAATTTACAGTACTGTATTCCCTAATGAAGTAGGCAGAGCACACGAAATATTATACAGTCAAAACCATGACATTTCGCAGATTTACATTTCGTAGCTACATTTTGTATAAGTTCGGTTTAAGAAAAGTGAAAGAACTACAAGAATGACAAAATATTTGCCAGTCGCATAAATCAAATTTCTTTAGTCGCTGCTTACAACATCCACGGAAGAAATGGAGCGGTGTCACCTAAATTTGTTCACAAAAAATAAGAGGGATAGTTTATAAAATGGGACGTACCCGCACGGATACTGTCTTTTACATGTTGTCATAAACTTAACAAGCATTTTGATGAAACAAAAGACAGACAGAAAAGTTAGAACAACGTTTAGAGTTGACGATCCAAGTTGCCTTGCTACCACATCCTTACAAAGCAAGTACCTTAGCAGTACCTTAGTAACTATGTTGTAGACAGAGCTACTACCCACAAAGCCCCAAACTAACGATGTGTAAACAGAGGTAAGTAAATAACCGTAACAAATCGCTGTCGCGCTTCGCCACTGGATTTTGGCAAGGCCATATCTATGTCTACATCGTTTGTCTCAAGAGGGTGTCAAGGAGGTCTGTCCAACAACTGGACACTTGGAATAATACTGAGCCGTTAGCATGGAGACTATGAACTTCGCTGATTAAACTGCTTAACACATTCACTGCCGACCACTCGGATCCGAGTGTGGCGGGGCTACAGTAGCG
>BHDV01010156.1:59471-72841 GCA_005406045.1 Adoxophyes honmai
CGCCCGCCACTCGGATCCGAGCGAGCGTCAGGTGCATTTTTTTGGTGCATTAGGTGCATCCACCACATGACAACTCGGATCCGAAAAAGGCGTTTTTTTATAAAAATAATAATAATAACAATATACATGTATCCATATTTTCAAACATTCATAAGTACTTAATCCAAATTCGCCTTAAAAATTGTCGGCACCCGGGGAAAGATTTTGATTATTTTGGTGGCAGTGAATGTGTTAAAGAAACTCTAGGAGGGCTATTGTATTCACGAATCACGAACGCTTTTAATTTGACAGGACGAAATCAATCTCTCTTTAAATTAAAACAAACGATATCGCGTAAGGTGAAGAAACAGGATCCGGGCACAGACAAATCTGTGCGAATATTTATTTTTCCTTATGCGCTCACTTATAAAGAAACAGGTTCTAGATTAGCCTGTTTCTTTATTCAAGTTGACCCTGCACCGGTAGGTACTGAATCGCAGGAAACCACTAAGCACCCTATCATCATGGCAGTCGAGCCCAGGCAAGTTTGAAGCCAGTCGAACGAATGCGGTTGCTAGCCTTTCGCCTAAAGCATACCTTAACCTATTTCCTTAGTCGCCTCTCACGACATCAATGGAAAAACGGAGAGGGCTTTATCTAAACCCGACGCTAAACCTACGATATTAATCTTAATGCCGTGTGGCACCGGGTTAGAATAGCACCTTCCCCTTTCTTCCCATGGGTGTCGTAAGGCTCAATTCACGCCAGAAGAGCAGCGCAGCGCGGCGTAGCGCAGCGACCCGCTCCGTGGAGAATGCGCGAGGATTCCTGCGACTGCTCGAGAAGCCGCTGGAATGCGTAGGAAGTCGCTGGAATTTACATAATTATTGACATATTGACATATGTATTGACAGCGGCCGTCGCGACTACTCGAGCATTCTCGGGCATTCCCGCGACAGTTCGCGCAGTCGCACGGCTTTGTTTATGGAATGCGCTGGAATTCCCGCGGATCCGCGGGCATCCGCGCGCATCGTTAGAGTTTCTCATGCGATAATAAGTCTTATTGTGATGTAAATAAAGTTGAAATTCTCATGACACTGAAACTGCGCTCTGCTACGCCGCGCTGCGCTGCTCTTCTGGTGTGAATTGAGCCTAAGAGTCGACTCTGGGAAAGGGTTAGGGTACCAATTGTGGGGGATGGGCTAGCAACCTGTCACTACAATAGCACGTTTGGCCATCTGGTCACCCTGAAATTGCTAAACGTGGCAATTTAATTCATGTGCTCTGCCTGCCTCGGGAATACAGGCGTGAGAATATGTATGTATGTATGTAGTAATCTTAAATCAGATTCCTTCGAAAGCTCGCCCTCTGAGAAGTCAGTCCGATGATTGATTGCGCCAGATGATATTCCATCATGCAAGGGCTGCTTGTTTGTTCTAACGAATACATAAATTGATTACCAGCCCGTTGAACCAGCTTAATAAAACTACGTTTAGTTAACCATAGAAGTTATTATTACTATAGATATATTTATCAGACTCCGTGTGGTGTCGGGTTTAGAATAACACCTCTCCATTTCTTCCGTGGATGTCGTAAGAGGTGACTAAGGACATAGGTTAAGGTATATTTTAGGCGACAGGCTAGCAACCTGTCACTCTCGTATTGTACCTGCCACCTCAAAACCTAAAAAATATTATTCTAGAAGTGGCTACAAAACGTGAAATAGTCATCGTTTTGTCTCTGTAGCGTTTTGTGTGCTCTGCCTACCCCATGGAATACAGGTGTGATTGTATGTATGTATGTATATCAGATATGTAAGGGATGTAGGAGTAATAGCAAGTCAATATAGGATATTGTAGAATAATATAGGATAGGTGCAACAAGACACGCTACCATCATCGACAAAACGTGACTATTTACATATCGGATCCAGTTCAGGACAATTATCAGGTTTTAAGTTAAGAGGTACAGTCCCCGGCATCTAATTTGGCAAGGTTTTTAGTGGTGGGGGTAAGTTCGCACGCCGCTTTACGGAAGACACTGAGAGGTGCTATTCGAAACCTGTCACCACGCAGTCTCATTCATTCCTTCCATTGAAAAATGGTATAAATGCAAGCGCGCCCTAAAGTTCTACAGCTCTACGCAAAACATTTTTCATTTTTATTCTTATTAATGTAGCAAGACTTTGCGTCAATAACGGGAAACTAAATCATTCAGTCAGTTATAGTTCGAAGCTTAATTTACTTCAAAACAAATATACAACGTCGTCAATAATCCAAAGCAGAGAGCAAACGGAATGGAAAATCAGGCAAATATATGTTTAGGAAAGTATCATTTTCCTCGAAATCTTCATAATCTGAACAAAAGATAAGGAAAAGGTGCCCTTCCTCTGAACCGCCCTTTTAGGATCACAGCAAGTAACCAAGCAAATTCGTACTAAAGGATAATCATAATACTATTAAGTATACTAATCCCCGTACATCTCCACCACTCAAAGGTTGGCAGATGTTTCTTTTGAAATAAAACCGGCTTTGTACTTTTTATTTGTGACTGATTTGTATTATTCCGATCAAGCATGTATAAGGAGCATGTACAAGCCGTGGTAGCCCAGCGGTTCGACCTGTGGCCTCTCAAGCAGAGGGTCGCGGGATCAAACCCCGGGCTCGCACCTCTGAATTTTTCGGAATTTATGTGCGATATCGAATTTGATATTTACCACGAGCTATACGGTGAAGGAAAACATCGTGAGGAAACCTGCACACAGCGACGAAGCAATTCAATGTTGTGTGTGAAGTTCCCAATCCGCACTGGGCCCGCGTGGGAACTATAGCCCAAGCCCTCTCATACTGAGAGGAGGCCTGTGCCCTGCAGTGGGACGTATATAGGCTGGATGATGATGTATAAGGAGAGGGATGAATATGAATGTAAAGGTCTCTGCCTACTCTGCGGGCTATGTTATGTACCTATGTACCTCTTTTAATTGTACAAAAAACATGACGAAATATCAAGAGAAAATATAAAAGTATGGTCACAAGTATGTCACGTTGCGTATGCTCTGCCTATCCTATTTGGGAACACAGGCGTGATTATAATGTATGATATTAAACGTTTGTATGTTTTTTGAAATAACTATAAAGAGTCTCGGATTCATAATATGTATGTAAATGACACATAACAGAATAGGAGCAGAAAAACTTTGACATCTACTTCATAAGACACCTGTGTCCGTTTTATGACCTATAAACTGGTTGACCTTTTCTAAGCTAGTCGCTTAACTTTCCTAGCTTATCTAGGACACAACAGTGTCCTGACGTACGTTATAAACTTCGTTCCAAAAAATATAGGAACAGACCATTAAAGTCAAGCGTCAACCCACTATGAATTTAGGTACGTTTATGTAGATTGGAGGATGGTTTTTTAGATTAAGTAGATTATTTATTAAGGAACAACGGCTGTTCTAAGTTTCAAAATGTGTCAACAGAACTTCATCAGAGACAAAAATCAGATCAGCACACCGATTGAATGGCGTCAAATTCTTTGCCTTCTTTTGTACAAAAAAAGATCAGACCAGCTCATTCTGTTAGCTCATTCTTATTTGTAGTGAAATGACGCCGTCGTCATGGCAACGGCAGTAAAATGAGGGTTGCTCGCAAATTACGCGGCGAATACGTCGCATGGATTACCCGGACGTAAAAAAGATATAAAGCGAGCAGACGATAATGCGCCCCTCTAAATACATTTATGATCAATTTATTTACGAAGCAGTGAGCCTTGTCTTATCAAGCCACTTTGGGATATGAGGACGAAAAAGATCTGATCGGAAATTACTTGAAATTTTGCGGGGAACTCATTGAATATTTTACTGAATTCCATTCAAGTTACTTTTTTTTTTAAACATACAGCTAAGTAGTGTAACTTTGGTCTAAATACTCGGTTCAATTTTATCTGTTATATAGGTTCCTTCGTAAATTCAGGAATGAAATGAGATAGTAGGTACTAAAAACTACCAAAGACATACAGTATTTTATATACCTAATAAACAACAGTATTTGAAAACATTTATTTAGGTAGTACTTTGTTGTTGATGGGTATATTCAGATTTCTTGCAATGCGGATATTATGTGCAAAAGTGAATCAAGACATTAAATATTCATGGCATTACGTAACAAAAAGTGAAACTAGTGATACTGGTTACTTTTATTAACACGCTCCGTGCTCCGTGTATTGGTACCTACTTAAATCGGATGATAATAATTCCAGAAACATTACATTTTTGCAAAGAAATTTGAAAAATTATGAATGAAAAGGATGTTATGAGAACGATAAAATTCAAGTTTAAACAATTGACTCAAAAAATCTGGAAAACTATTTTTTATTTATGTAAGAGGCTTCTTCAATTATAAAACTTTTTTCCAATCCTTATTGAATGCTTTACTACAGTTACGTACTCTTAGTACACAAACCGTGAAAGTAAGGGTCAATTCCCACCAAAAGAGCAGCGCAGCGCGGCGTAGCGCAGCGACCCGCTCCGTGGAATGAGAATTTCAACTTTATTTTCATTACAATAAGACTTATTATCGCATGAGAAACTCTAACGATGCGGGCGCATGCCCGCGTATCCATGGTAATAACAACGCATTCCATAAACGAAGCCGTGCGACTGCGCGAGCCTTCGCAGGAATGTCCGAGGATGCTCGAGCAGTCGCGACGGCCGCTGTCAATACATATGTCAATATGTCAATAATTATGTAACTTCCAGCGACTTCCTACGCATTCCAGCGGCTTCTCGAACAGTCGCAGGAATCGTCGCGCATTCTCCACGGAGCGGGTCGCTGCGCTACGCCGCGCTGCGCTGCTCTTTTGGTGGGAATTGACCCTAGAGCTTAGCCTTAGCATGACGAGTCGAGACATACGCGCAAGATTGACTGCATGTTATTTTCTGACGTTTCTAGTTAGACAGACGTTTCTAGATATAGAATATCTCGCACGGGACTCTACTTCCGCCTCGCCGTGCTAAGTTGGCTGGTTGGTGATTTTTTGGGATTAATTAAGAGACCGGCAGATAAAATTAACCTCGCGTTAACAGGGGGTTACTTTAAATACAGAACGGGTTAAAGCCAAAGTGGTAGAAGTTAAAGGAACATTAAATTATATGTAAGTACTTAGCTACATAGTATGGCAATAAAACGCAGTGCCGTGTCAGATAATCTAGTCGATAAAGAGCCGCATTTTGAACCTTTCAACAGTTTAATCGTATTCGAATTATATAAGAACAGTAAGGCTGTCTTTCTTAAGTTTTAAAATCCATCGGAAGATTATTTTTCCCTAAGTCAGTCGAATCAGACGGTTCTGAGTGTTCACTAGGGAAATTGGAAAAAAAATCTTTTGTTTCACTTCGTGTTCAACATTAAACGTTTTACGGTATTATAATTTTTTTAATCAGATTCTATACGTATAATATAATTTCAAATAATTAAAAAAGAGACAAGCATGCTTGCTTACCCGCATAAGATCATAGCCATTATTTTTAATGAGTTATGATCATTCTCCATTGAAGGGTGTTAATACTGTGCGAATCGTCTGCACAGATTAATCGCTACGATATAATTATTATTACGAGAGTTGCTTACATTAGTCACTAGGTATCTGGGGGCACCGTTATGCCACCGCCGAGTAGAGTAAAAAAGTGTTCATGTAACCAGTATCTACTCCAAGTGAACTAAGACAGCGCCTCCCAGCGGCACGTTGACACAACTGTCGTGATCGACATGACAAGTAGAGTTCCCATACAAACTGAACGTCTAGTGTAATTCAAATCGATGATGTACTCGTTAACGAGCTTGGTTGCGAGTTATGGCGGAATTGTATGGAAGCTGTGATAGCGCCGCCAGCGGAACGTTTGCACAACTGCCGCGGTCGAGACGTCTCCACACAATTCCGCGATAACTCGCAAATGAATTCGTTAACGACTGCTCCATCGAAATGAACATACTAGACGTACATGTTCGTATTAACGCAGACGCAGTGAATCGTGTTTTGATCATAATGACGACACTTGGGGTACTGGTACTCTTTTATCATAAAACCTCTGACCTCTCGCATCATCAGCCTCTCCGACCAGTAGGCTATTGAGGTAATTACGAAGTTTATTTGAAATATGGCTTGTGTTTGGCAAAGGAAGTAAAGTTTCTTGACAAATGTGAACAGACACGGATCGAGCCGGCTAAGTATCCAAAGTTCTGAAGCTTTTCGAACTCTTGAGCGTCATTGAAATTCAGACCACACCCGAACTGGAGGCTGAATCAGCGAGTTGAAGGTTCAGTTGGTTGTTTCGCTTCCGAAATGCTTTTGGAATTTCGTGTCCGTATTGCTTGCTTGCCTTTAATTTATAAGACGTGATCTAATTCCTGCTTAATAGTAATTGTAAAGCAGTGGTGATTAGACATGCCGCATGTGTCGACTGTCACAGCCTCGCTGGATGACGGTGTACAAAATGGTCCAACACTTTCACAAGTGTTTTTAGGCTTAGTGTATTGCTGGTACCAATTTCGACGAAACTTGGCTGGTAGTTCGAGTGCTGAACGGAAGGTTTAACTTACTTTTATCCCAAATAATGCACTTAAATCCTGAGTGGTAACGATATCATATCTCATCATTATTATCCAACAAATTTAATGTTTTCAGATAGAATGTTGATAGAATGTCTTCATTTTGAACTTTGTGACGGTTTATGTTACTACTTTCGTCAATTAAGTTTAGTAAAATTGACTTATTCTGCGCTGAGGATTTTACTGCACCATCGAACTATAAACCAAGACTCGCTTGAAATAGTTATATATGTTTAGCGAAAGCAACATTCCATAAGATTCCGTTGCGTCCCGATGCCGATGCCAACTTTCATTATGATTTGTGGCTCATTGTTACGAGTTTGTCTTTACACATTGTCTCGGGATTGTTAAAATAGGTCTAGATAGTTGTATTAAACAGCAACATCTAACTACGAACAGCCTAATTCAAGAGATCATTTGTTTTGGTTTGAAAAAGTGTTTATGATATCTGAAAAAAAAATCACAAACCAGCTTGACCGGCGAAGATCGTTTCGCTTTGGCAAGCTTTTATTCGCAAGATTTCCAAATTATCTCACTGTTTAAACCTTCCCTGGATTTCCACAAATATTTCAACTCTAAAATTAGTCAATTCGGTTTACCCGTTCTCGAGTTTTAGCGAGACTAACGAACAGCAGTTCATTTTATTTATAATAGTTAAAGAAAACAAAAATAAAATAACTTTCTCAAAGTACCTACTTAACACTAATAATCAAAGTAACAGTCAAAAAGCTTCCCTCGAGTTATCCTTGGTGCAAAAGTTTCCAACACAATTGCCGCGTTGCCACTTTGGTTAGCGATGGTCAACCTTTACACTTACTTAGGTACAAACCCACACTAGCGCTAGCTCCCTTTCTACCAATCTACGTCCCACTTCTCTGACTCTAATTGGTTTTTCTTGTGATAGCAATTGTAAATAATTCCTTGATTGTTTCTTGAGAAGGCACGTTTCGTCTCATCTAAGCAAACAGTTTTTAGTCCGTTCTTTTTAGGTTTTAGACGTAAATAACATGTACATTCTTCATTATGTAATAAAGTCGTACTTCAAGCAAACATACATACATCACGTGTATTTCCTAAATGGGGTAAAAAGAGCACACGAAACGATACATACAAAAAATCATGACTAAGTATTTCACGAAACATAGCCACTTCTGGCATATCTTTTAGATTTCAAGTTAAAAGGTAAAATAACGACAGCAAACCTAAACCTTCATAATATGCACATTATGCATAATATTTAGTTAGGTATATTTAGTTTAAAATCATTACGATTATTTAGGCTCTCAAAATGGCTCTTCTATCTGACCCTAAACATAAACTTGTGCTAAAATTGCTACGATGTGTGTAATAGCTACGGTTTTCTCTACGTAACATTTTGTGAACTCTGCCAATCCCATTTGGGAACATAGGCATGATGATTGTATATGTGTAGGGTAGGGTTTCAGATAAGGTGTCGATATAAAGCGTCCATTAAATAAATAAATTTATTAACTCATGTTCTAGTCACACAGCTACCTAAATTTACAGGTGCATTTACTACCTATTTTCGTATCTCTAAATTAATCTATAGAAGTGAACTTAAGACAAAATTATATAATCATACTCAACATTTTTTGTCTTTGTTTTCACAATAAGTGTACAAAATAAGATTAAAATTTAATAAAAATTGTAAGAAAATGCCTGTTCTAGAAAAAACATTACAGTTCTAGAAATAACAATACAGTTCTAGAAAGAACAATACTGTTCTAGAAATAACATACCTAACAGATTTAGAAAGAAAATTACAGTTCTAGAAAAAACATTACAGTTCTAGAAATAGCTGGTCCAGAAATAACGTTACAGTTACGATTACGACACGAAAAACAACGTCTTAACGTGCCTTAACTGGTCTTAACCCTTCTTAACGCGTCTTAACGCAAGTGCAACTTTTAAGTCCTCGCTTAAACACCAAAATAAATATGAAAGTAAAATCCTATCCGTTCTCTCCTTTTTGATGCAACACAATTATTACTAAACAAGTCTTAATTACAATCTGCAATTACGTCATAAGTAGTTAAGACGTTTGAAACGCTGCCAATGTTGCCAAGTAATTTCAAAACTTAATCAACTTAACTTCTTACTCGTGCCGCCTGATGGTCTATTTAAAGGACCAATGTCGAAATTTTGAATTTTACATCAATTAATGATACTGTATCAAATACTATCGAATTTTGACGTAAAGCAGCAGTAATCTTTGCCCAGCAATACGCGTGAGAAAGACTACCTGTCACATTCTGACGTCTCTAGTTAGACAGTGACAGGTATAGTGTATAGTCTATCTCACGCGTTTCTCTACTCGCGCCTTGCTGTGCTAAACCGACAGGAGGTTATCGTAGTACATAATGTAATCAAAACGGTCATGAAACGATTAACGGTTTGCGAATTAACGCGAAATTATATGGCGACGTGTCGACTGCGGCAGTTGTGCAAACGCGCCACTTGGAGGCGCTATCTCAGTTTCCATATAATTTCGCGATCGTTATCGAATCCATGATCGTTTTCATTACACTAAGCACTCTGGTTATTATTTAAACACCGCATTTCTTTTTACACACAGCGCATATGTAGCTCGGCTCTTCAGTAGTCGTAGGCGGCATGGTAGTTGGTTTTTTAGTGGTTGTGGGTAGTTCGGCTCTGTAGCGCTTGTAGTGGCGGGGGGGTTGGAAGTCGTAGTGAGTGGGGTAGTAGGACGGGTAGTGGTCCACGTACGTGGGCGAGTCATCCACATAAATGACATCTAGAAAAAATAAAAATAAAATTAAATAAAAAAATCGATATTATTAATTTATTAAAACTTGCAAAATTGCTATTGTAAATTTTGTGGTATGCGGGACCGGGAGAAGGCGTCTGTTCTACCATGTACGAATTCATATAAATGTTATGTTATAATGTATGTATATGTAAATCGTGTTAACAAAATATGTGTGTTCAAATTACCGTCATGGTTGTGGTCTCGTTTTTTCCGTGTTCCTCCTGAGTCTTTTACCACTGTACCGTACGGCCAATCACAGAGGACCAAGAACCGACTTGGGTCTTCGACTTCATCAATTGATGTATCGTTTTCATTGATATACAAGGTGGTGTCGTAATCCAAAATAGATCGGAGCGACAAATCTGAAAAAAGAAATCTTTTTTTTCTCATATCTACTTACACACACATACTACACTGTGAATTTAAAATGGGACGTCATAAGAGCAACTAAGAAAGTTGTTTAAGGTATATTTTAGACGATAATAAGCTAGGACACACACTCATACCTGGGAAGCGCGAACTTCAGATTCATAGCTACATTTAGGCTGATTTCACAGCTGTCCGGGAGACCCGTACGGGCTGTTGCTACGGGCTCCAGGAGCGGGAGCACAGGAAGAACTAGAGCACCATTTCACAGCGACCCAGATTGCGCACGGGACACGCTCTGGCGTCGCTGTGAAACGATGCTCTAGTTCCTCATTTGTGCCCCCGCTCCGGGCGCCCGTAGGAACAGCCCGTACGGGTCTCCTGGACAGCTGACATCAGCCTTAGCATAATGATAGGTTTAAATATAGATGAAAGTAGTACAATAGTATAAATTATTAGCCTGTCGCCTAAATCTGTTTCCTTACTCGCCTTACGACCTCAACGGAAGATATGAAGAGGTGTTAATCTATTCCGACACCACACGGACATATTAAAAAATTAAAATGTAAAAACAGCAATTACCGTTGTCATCGCGTGGAGGTCCAGGCGGTCCAGGAGGCCCAGGTGGTCCCGGGGGCCCGGTAAATGCAGAAAAATCGTCCAAATTGGGCTTCTTGTCGGTACTCGTTTTAGGCTTCATGGTAGTCGGCGGGGCTTTGGTCGACGAGGTAGAATGCACATGTATAGGCTTGGGCTTGCAGAGTAGAATGCGCTGCGGTTTCGGGTCGGTGTCGGGGTAGTCGGTAGTCGCGGACAGGGCGTAGTCACTTTGGTCGTCCAGGTAGGCCAAAGATGAGGCGTCTGGAAATTTTGTTGGTGCGAGGTTATGTGTGAATTATTGATAGGTATCGGCAAATTAGGTAGGTAAGTGTCAAGATTTCCATGTAATTTTTCGAATGTGCGTGCATATTGCTAAGTAGAAAAAAAAATTTTCATGAAAAGTTAAAAAATGCACACTTTTTTGTGAAAACACCAAAAGAGCAGCGCAGCGCGGCGTAGCGCAGCGACCCGCTCCGTGGAATGAGAATTTCAACTTTATTTTCATTACAATAAGACTTATTATCGCATGAGAAACTCTAACGATGCGGGCGCATGCCCGCGTATCCATGGTAATAACAACGCATTCCATAAACGAAGCCGTGCGACTGCGCGAGCCTTCGCAGGAATGTCCGAGGATGCTCGAGCAGTCGCGACGGCCGCTGTCAATACATAATAATATGACAATATGTCAATAATTATGTAAATTCCAGCGACTTCCTACGCATTCCAGCGGCTTCTCGAGCAGGCGCAGGAATCCTCGCGCATTCTCCACGGAGCGGGTCGCTGCGCTACGCCGCGCTGCGCTGCTCTTTTGGTGGGAATTGACCCTTATACAACCAAATCAAAAACATTCTTGAATCCTATACTAAACGAACTTAAACAAACATAATGCATTTATTATAATATTCTGAACATTTTTAAAGGAATGATAACTACCGCAGAGCAATAAATATCGGAGCATTTTTTGTTATTAAGTATCTTTATAGCACCAAATCCACTAAGTCGTTCACCTAATCGCACATGTTGGAAACTACTTCAATCGACGAACGTCGTCTTTACGATAAACTGTCCGTCGACCGCCGCTGTCTAGTCAAGCCGTTACAGTTTTCGCTCGCTGCATACAGCCGACTACTATAGTGTGAGATCGAATTAGAGATCAAAAATGTAAACAAACGACTGTCAATATTAAAGTGACATTCCAGATGTAGTCAACCTTATTGTTACTAAGTAATTAATATCATTGTACTAATTGTATTAATTTTTTAACTAATTGTAGTTTATTGATTCGTCAACAATAAAGCAATGGCAACACGTTTGTTTACATTTTTGATCTCTAATTCGATCTCAGACTTTATGTTCTTTACACATTTGCAGCCACCGAATACCTACAGCTTGCAGCAAACGAGTCAGTGTAATTGCCTCTTAAGTTACCGTTGTCATTTCTCCTGTTATCGGATGATTTCTTGCGGCAATAGAGCGGGCAGATTTTAACGCATAGGATGATGGACTCCCCTTTTTCTGGAAAAATAAACCGAAATATAGCACTGGTAGGTATAGATAGTTCAACTCGGTTGTGCGCGCGGTGCTGTGTGTTTGTAAATACAAAATTTAATTTGTATGGCCCTTGACACTGTCACTGCCACTGCATACAAATTGTCACTGATACAAATGAAATCTGTGTATTTACAAGCGCACAACTAAGTTGAATATATTAGCGACTGCCCGCGACTTCGTCGATTTATAATATTAGTAGGATTGTTGTAGGAATCGTAAAACACTTGTTGAGTGCTTGCTTTTTTGTGTCTATTACCCAATTTCCAGTCTATACCCAATTAAAATTTTATCTAGTTGACCCAAACCTATACAGTGAAAGCGATAACATAACATGAAATGAAAACATCAGTATGCTTAAGCAAGGCAACTGACGTGAGTCATCTCTGAAATCATGATCTCAACAAAAACTGTATTTATGCAAGTAAACCGTAAGAGGCTCTTTCACACGGCTTTTAGTTTGAGTCCACCAGCGCTTCGTAAACACAGTGAGTCCCATGCCACGAATATTGCGTCGCATGAAATTCCGCCCAAAGTAATGTAAAAAAAATCTTGATCCAATCGTGTGAGACAATGACTGGAATAGTGTATCTCGCGCGTGACTAAATACACGACTCACGGTGCGAAGGGGCTTATCACAACACATACCTACATAGAGGACAGAACCTATAGAGTACTAATGTCATTGAATTTGTTCGAAGCGATTCCGCCAAAGCATGGCGGCGTTCGCTGTGCTCAAATTGGACGGCCCAAGATCGCGCGTAACGCAGTGGCTTTTTCCTCTATGGTTATTGGCTCTTTACAGTTTCTATGACAGTTTGTAAGTGGAAATAAACGGTTTGCGGAACTGGGTGGCTATCATTGTTTCTCTAGTTGGTCTGTCCTCTATGTCACAACATGAACCTTCGCAAGCATAAAACAATAGACAGAGCAGTACGTCTAGTCCGTTCAAAACGATCATACAGTCGTTAACGAATTCGTTTGCGAGTTGTCGCAAAATTGTATGGAAACTGTGACAGCGCCGCCTGCGGAACGTTTGCACAACTGCCGCGGACGACACGTCTCAATACAAATTCCGCGATAACTCGCAAACGAATTCGTTAACGACTGCATGATCGATTTGAACACATAAAACGCTCTGAATACCTAGTTTATCTCGCGCGCGACTCGACACACAACTCACCGTGCTAAGGTAGCTGATCATTACACGAACCCTCTTAAGCATAAAACACTGCAGAAACCATTTTTTCAGCGAGACCAAGCCGAAACCGATATTAAACCTCCGAAACACTATCGAGAATAGTTCTCAAGTACACAAATTGTAATTGGCCGACTAGGGATGGGTCATTGTCATAACCCTAAAAAAACATGTCCATTTGTAATATATCAGTAATTTTTAATAATTGCATTTAATTTACATCATAACTATAAAGTACAGGAAACGTACTAGACTATACTATATCATATTTTCTATA
>BHDV01010156.1:75904-105450 GCA_005406045.1 Adoxophyes honmai
AAATCAAGAGTGACATTTTATTGGTAGATACATTATTCAATGAAAAGTTATACTAGTCTACCTATTACTTTCATGGCAAACTGTCCATAAACAAAAAAATTCGTTCTTCATCATAGAGCCTAAGGCGAAACGTTCGGCGTCCTCGTCACGAATAAAAAAATGACGTTCTTCCGATCACACATTTGCATATTCCTTCCAAACGCCATAGCGACACTAATGCCCTCTGGAACATCTAAAAGAGATAGAGCTACAGGTGTCTTTACATTGCATAGTTTTCGGCTTCCATAGCTAGATGGCATTGATAACTCAATAGTGACAAATTTCGTATAGTGACGTTTTGATTCTCAAGGTGCGAATGGAGATATGGTGCGACTCCTATCCTCTTAAGAAAGTTCATCATCTTTGATACATATCACGACTGTATTCCCAACCTGGAGTAGTCAGAGCACCCGAAACATTATATAACAGTCATAACACCTGGTTCTCATTTCGTAGCCGTCTTTCGCATAACTTTTAGATGTAAAGTGAGATAATAAAGGTAGTGACAGGTTACTAGCCTGTCGAATGTAACGCTTTAAGCTACCTATTCCCCTCTTATGACATCCACGGAAGAATGTATGGAAGTCGAACTGACATTTTTTTAATTTTAGATCTAAATCGGTTCAGTAGTTGAATTAAGAAAAGATAATAGACGAAGAGACAAAAATACGTTTATGATTATTACCAATAAATGATATTGATTATAATATTGGTAACAGCCTAATATTTTGTCTCAAACAGCACCACATTACTGTTTAAATCACTTACCTAATTACTATCAATTTGAATACCTACTATTTTAATAGTCACTTGCCGACACTAGATTTTTTTTGTACTTCACATTTTTATTTTGCAAATTTCTCGCTTCGCAGCCATTACTAACATAGTTTATCAGAAATAGAGTTATTATTCTGAACCCGACACCACACTATGCACTCCCTAATCCATTTGGGAATACAGGCGTGTATGTATGTATAAAATGATAAAATAAATAAACAAAAAAACATTTACTTACCTACAAACTAAACTACATTAAAAAATACCCTCGAGACATAGCCTCGAAGATGCTGGCAGCGTTTCCTAACTACAATCGTAATGAGTTGAGCAAGGAAGCTGCCAGCTCTAATACTAATAATTAAGTTAACCTCAATACCTTTTAGTAAAAAAAATGCCGAACACAATCCACACACACTCAGAAAAAACAGCCACGAACTTAGACGCATATTTAAAGGCTATCCCGTCGAGACAGGGAACACCTTTCACTTCAAAACGAATACAAGTTTTCTTGAAGATTTTCCGCCATATTTATATTAGCAGCAAAGCTGCAGCGAAGCTACCTCTCTCATTACGTATGGTGAAAGCGACAATAGTGATAGAAATGACGATAGAAATAACAAGTATCGCACTAATAATGTTAAAAAGGCGAAATTTTGAGAGAGTGTAAGTCTGTAAGTGTAATGTTTATTACTTCATGAACAATCGGCTGTAGCAATTTTAGTATTTTTTAATTGTAGCAATTTATCATGTAGTTCATTGCGTGAAAGAGTAACTAGCAATCGGACATCCATCCATGCAAACTAAGCATTTTCATGTTTAACACTAGCTGACGCGGTGATCTTCGTACCACCTTTTATTACAATAGAAATGTTAAAAATAGGATTGACAATATGTGTCTAAGCGTTAAAAAGGTTGGATGTGTTCGTAGACTTTTTCAGACCCTAGTTCTGTTACATATTGCCAAAAAAATTAAGTACATTTAAAGTATAAATAGTTGTTTACGATTATTGTAATATTCTTATTTGTGTCTGTTGTTTCTACGGGGTTGACATTTATAATCTGATGAAAGCCTGGAACAAATTAAAAATTAAAAAGCGCTACATGGCAATCTGTAATGATTGTTATGACACGTAATCGCGCCAAAGGAGGAGAGAACTAGGAAATAGACCTGTCCATATCTTGTCCTATATTATTGCCTCATTCAAAGCCAACGTTCACACTACGCACTTTACCTACCTTTTCAAGTTGTTAGCTACGATCTTCACCAACAAACACAAATTATTGGTGAAAATCACCAGCTACTTTCCAATTTTCAATGTCATTATTTAGATGAGTTAACGCTTTGTTCATTGTGGCCAGTGGAATGTTAAACCTAGGTACACATTACACAAGTACCTACAATAAATATTGCAGCTTACTTCGTTTTACTTAAATAAATTCGTATTATTATGAAGGCCCCTCGACAACTTGTTTTCTAAATTAGGTAAGTAAGTATCTACTCACTCCAGCGTAGTAATGAATAAAGTTTTAATTATTTGTGTTGCCAATGCTAATAGTACGAGTACTATAGCGATACGTGAACTTGCCCCCACTATTAGGAGAGGTCCACTCCGCAGTTAAGGTACCTCGTAAGAGGTCCATCGCAAGCAGGTATTATCGA
Organism: Adoxophyes honmai; assembly: GCA_005406045.1. Taxonomy (NCBI): domain Eukaryota; kingdom Metazoa; phylum Arthropoda; class Insecta; order Lepidoptera; family Tortricidae; genus Adoxophyes; species Adoxophyes honmai. The sequence continues at coordinate 78,381 of BHDV01010156.1, forward strand.
ACCGCGATTAGAAAGGGATTCGAGAGTACCGTTAGCACAATTGTACTTAATAAATAAATAAATAATTGTACTTAAACCAATATTTAATATCTTCATAAGTGCAGACCCTTATAGATAATAGAATTAATAGCTGATTATGATTTGCATATTTAAACTCTATTCTCGGTAAATACTGTCATTTTTTTAGTAAAATTGTAATATCATATCTGATAAATCTGTCACTAACCACTTTATTTCGTTTTATCAAATTGCCGTAGCTGTTCAAAAATACGTAAATAAAAAATATATTTAAAATACTTTAAAAACGCTACAGTTTTAAGAAAGTAACTCTATTTGATCTGAAGTATTATCTCTTAATGCTAACGGAAATCAATAGGAAAACGCTACATAATTTGATATTTTTTCAATGCTTTAGAAATGTACAAGAAATGTACAGTACAATGATGTACCAAAATAACAATTTACTTTATCTGCATACTCTACCACTGACAATGTCAAAAATGACATATGAGCTCAATCCCTTTCTAAACGCGGTTTGATAATATCGATAGAAAGAGCCTTATTTTTATGCAATAGACAAGCTCAGGAGTTAACCTTCTAATTACCTGTTTCAGATTGAAAAGACAAATGATTTAATTTTCTTTTACTACAGCGCTGAAGTGAGTAAGTAGGTATGGTAGGTGCAGTCGAGTTCATTAATATACGAGCAAAACTGAGGGTTCAAAAATATCTGTACACCTTTATGACATTGACAATAAGGTGCAAAAATTTACATAATTGGCATTTGTCTGCTCATATATTTATGAACTCGACTGTACATACATATTATTATGTACTTCAGAAAATAAGCTACTTACTTACCTACTGCATGCTTGATTCAATTTTAATACAATTAGTAGATTCTGCGTAAGAGGCCACAGGTCAAACCACTCCATGCTACTATAACAACTAGCACTAGGAAAATGAACTATGAGAAAGAAAACGGCAGGAAGTTTTAAAATCTTAGTATTGCAATTGCAACACCAAAATGAGAACCCAATTACCCTAAACCTGTACACTGTTTGATGTGAGGCAGTTACAAAGAGGGAGACGGGAAGCAAGCAATACTGAACAATTCAAGGCGAACGCTTCGCAGGTTGCCTTATCTTTATAAAACGGCTTCCCCTTGTTCCCTTCAAAGTAACTTTCGACCTCCGAAGCTTATCCGGGAGCTTCTGAGAAAGACTTAAAATTAAAACGTAACGGGATTTTCATATTTTACTTTGGAAAAAACCGACCAAGTGCGAGTTGGACTCGCACACAAAGGGTTTGGTAACAATATTTATACAACGTTTGTCGTTATTAACCTAGCAACAACACACTATCAGGCTATTATAATTGTCAGGTTAGCAACCTATCAATACTATACTTAACTCTTATTTTTAACGTACATACAAACATACATACATCATGCCTGCATTCCCAAATGGTGTAGACAGAGCACACAAAATACTACAGAGTCAAAACTATAACTGTTCACGTTTCGTGGCCACTTGTGGCATATTTCTTAGATTTTATTCTGGCAGGTATAATAGTGACAGGTTGCTAGTCTGTCGCCGAAAATATAGCTTAATTAACCTATTTTCTTAGCCGCCTCTTACGATAGGAAGAAATGGAGATATGTTATTCTAAACCCGACACCACACGGAACATTATTTATACCTACCTAGTTAGTTGTATTATTACACGGAAAATGTATAATATAATTTTTAGTTAAAATGAGAATTGATCATACCTATACCTACTAGAGACCTTTAGGTACTTAAAAGATGGTAAACAATCTTGACATGTCTTTTTATTGAAATACATAGTCTAAAAATGAAAATCGTTACAATATACAATTCAATTATGAAAGTAAATGATTTTTTCATACCTAAATTGTAAAATGTAAAGATTTTGATTTATAAAGTGTATGTTTAAATAAAAAGACACATCAAGATTGTTTACCATCTTTTAAGTACCTAAAGGTCTCTAATATAGTAACTTCCTGTCAAAGACTAGGTACGCAGTGACTTAAGTCAAAGCTTCCTCCAAGGCAACAACAAGTCATATTGTGACAATTTATCAAATGGGATATACTCGTGCCTGTCGGGGTTTATCTATTGTGTGTCGAAATCGGAAGCGAAGGAAGGATGTATCGCCATTATGTCACCTATTCACTCCACGACCTTCAGTTTTCGCTCTCGAAATTCGCCGTAACTGTACGTATCATGGATATGGATAAACATAGCCGTTTCTTGCTTTGTGACGCAACTGGTTCTTGATATCACATTTTCATTTCGCTTTTTCGTTCGCCAGAAAAAATAACGATAAAACTTCCGCAAGTAATGTCTCAAATGTGAACTCTTCATACCTACGCTCGGAGGTCGCCCTAGGAGTGTCAATTATGGCATATTCACATAAAACTATCGTGGTAGTGATACTAGTGTCTCTTTGAGTAATTTATTATTTTTATCTTTATGTAATTAATACTTAAATTACGACATTACATAAATAGCTTGCGACGATTTTGACATTGGCGAAATGCATGATCATTATACTTTTAATGGTGATCTAGTGTATGTACAATTTCTTACAATAAGCTAGTAGAAATCACTTGCAAGTCGTTTCATTTTAAATATTTGTTACAATCTCATATATCCAGTAGTTACTCTTAAAAAAGGTTGCAGAATCACAGGTCTTCGTCTCAAGCGGACTGCCATCGCGCTCGGTGTAGTCCCAAAGTCCCAACTGATCTGAGATTATCATGTTTATAATGTGCGTTGCTGGAGCACGGAGATTGAGTTCTGGTCCTATCTCTTTTTAGGGCTTCGTACCCAAAGGATAAAAACGGGACCCTATTACTGTGACTTCGCTGTTTGTCCGTCCGTCCGTCTGTCACCAGGCTGTATCTCACGAACCGTGACAGCTAGAGAGTTGAAATTTTCACAGATGATGTATTTCTGTTGCCGCTATATTAACAAATACTAAAAGCAGAATAAAATAATTAAATAAGGGGGCTCCCATATAAAAAAAGTGATGTTTTGTGGTTTTTGGTACGGAACCCTTCGCGCGCGAGTCCGACTCGCACTTGGCCGGGTTTTTTGCTTCTAAGATGGAACAAAGATCACCTGGTAAACTAGTTTATTAATAGAATTTTATCGATGTTTCAACGTCAGTTTTGCCCTCATCCCGTCATAATAAGTTATTCTGTAGCTACTCGGAATTCTCGCCCACGCTTATGTAAACGACCATCCGATTTACCGACACGTCTCGTGTTTGCCAAAAAGCCTCTAAAAATACAACCTGTTAATGTCGACATAGAAAAAGTGTACAATAACAGTACCGCAGTATTTCACAAAACGGAGCTTGAAACCCAGCCAAAAACGGCAAACTGGCTTATAATCGGTTATTGCTGCATTGCGTGATATTCCTCTTTAGTTGTTTCATGAAAATGACAATAGACGTGGTACTCAAAAGCTTATTTCGACCAACGAATGTGGAACAATGATAAAAACCTTTTGCGAATGTATAAGTTAAATTGCACCGCATGTTGCATTCGGACTGATAGCTGTATGTATGAATTATCGCCACATTTTACACTAAAGTGAGCGCAATTTTACGATGCGTTAAATTTTGAAAAGACTTGTTTAGTATTGGCACCCAAAATACTTAGATATTTAATAGGTAGTTTGGCAAAATATTGCCGCGTTTGAATCGCTGTCATTATTCTTACATAATATTTGCGTATAACGTACTAGCTTTCCGCCCGCGACTTCGTTCGCGTAAATTTCGGATTTTGGGGTCGTAGGTTTCTGAGCCTATTCATTACAAACAAACAAAGTTTTCCTCTTTATAATATTAGTGTAGATAAACCTAATAATAAGCTATAATATGTAGCTACGAAACGTGAAATATCAGTTTTAATTAGTATCGTTTCTTGCGCTCTGCCTACCCCATTTGGGAATACAGACTTAATTTATGAATGTATGTATGTATGTAAGCTCTACACTGTTGCTTCTGCGTCCGGTTCCCACTCGATTCCGGTAAAATCGCCTCCATAATAAGTGATTACAAAAATAACAATTTATAGAATATGTATTTTCGTTGATGTTTCCTTCACCACAGTCCGGAATAAAATCCCAAGTATTTTTAGCGGTGAAATGAGTCACTGAAAACGTTCCTACAAAAACAAAAAGCATTGTGTAGCTACTGGAGCTTGCATAATGAATGAGCTTTACAAAAGCCGTGGCTACGAAAAGCTCGTAATATTTGAACAGATTTCCAAAAAGCTTAGGTAACTAAAATAGTTTTAAAAATTATAATTTTGAAGTCAACGTACACAGTATGTATCGTCGCTCTTGAACGGTAAGATTGATTTTGATGCAGTTTTGTTGTGTTCCTGTGTGGTGTCAGGATAGAATAAAACTTCTCTATTTCTTCCGTGGTTGTCGTAAAAGGTGACTAACGAATTAGGTTAAGGTATATTTTAGGTAGAAATTTGATATTTATCACGAGCTATTCGGTGAAGGAAAACATCGTGAGGAAACCTACACACAGCGACGAAGTAATTCAACGTTGTGTGTGAAGTTCCCAATCCGCACTGGGCCTGCGTGGGAACTATCGCCCAGGCCCTCTCATACTGAGAGGAGGCCTGTGCCCTGCAGTGGGACATACGTCCCACTAAAATGATGATATTTTAGTCGACATGCTAGCAACCTGCCGCTATTATACCAGCCAACTCAAAACCTAAAAACGAATATGCTACAAGTGGACTTGAAAAGTGAAATAGTCATAGTTTTGTCTATGTAGCGTTTCGTGGGCTCTGCCTGCCCCATTTGGGAATACAGGTGTGATGAATGTGTGTGTGTATACTATTAACGCTTCATCCGCTGAACTGATCGCGACATCGCCGATGTTGAGTGTGGACATAGTTTGTCTCGAGGAAGGAAGGATACTTTTAATCCCTGAAAAATCAGTTTTTTAAACATGGAGTCCAAATTTATTGAATTAATAACCCTTAAGACTTAGGCGCAGCGCAGCCGACAGACTTTTTGTGCGATCGAATCTGCAGCGCACAAAAAGTCTGCGAGAATTGTATGCATTGTGCTCCGGGCTTTTTGTGCGTCGTGTGCATTACTGCATATAATTCCATAGGTTCTATTTTCACAGACTAAAAAGTCCATCGCGGATAGTCTGTCGTCTGTGCAAAGCCTTAAAAGTGAACCGGATTCGAGAAACCTTAAAAACGGTATCAGCTAACATATTTAATTTAAACAACAAGACAAAAGGTTTGCTAAGAATTAATACACCTTATTGCTCAGGCTTCTCTTGTAATTCATAATACCCCTTGAAAATTAAATCCCATTAACTCCGACGATAACAAAGTAGGTATTCCGTGTAATTAAAACTGGAACTTAGTCGTATTATTCGAGCTGCGATCGCTCGAGCGTCAAGTAGTGATGTCAGAACATTATTTTATTCTGGAAACTTACGGAATATTTATTAGTAGCTTTCCGCCCGCGGCCTCGCCCGCGTGGAGTTCGGTTATATTGCGGTATAAAGCGAACATTCCCTCGGGAACATCAATTTTTTCCGGGATAAAAAGTACCCTATTATTTAATCCGGACTTCTATCTTTACGTCTGCAAAATTTCAAAGGAATCGATTCAGTCGTTACGGCATGAAAGCGGAACAAACAAACAAATTCACTTTCCGATTTATAATATTAGTAAGGATGACGCGGGAATTAATCAGGGTATGATTTTAATTAAATCGACGTTTCAGCCGAGTTACAGCGATCGTGGTCGAGTGTAGACTGAAGCATGTACGTAAACGTCCCTGTGCTCGACACCGAGCCAATACTTGGCACTTACAACCTTGTGACATAGTAAGACAAGTGACAGATGGGTGTCATCAACTGGGCGTTGAGGCGTCGAGAATTGGTACTTTTACCTTATCTCTATTTACGTTTTAAATTAAGAGGTGCTATTCTAAACTCGTTACCACACGGGTAATATCTATATTCTAGATAAAATCAATCGTTGTCATTATGTCTCTCATCCGCACCATAGTTTCGCTGCCTGCTGTCACCACTCTTTGAAGGCATCTTCACATTGACACATAACACCTTAACCCTTTAACGACCAAGACACATTTTTCTATATTTTTTTTATTTTGTACGTCAAAATGAGTTGTCAGGTGTTATAGGAGCTTAAGAAAAATAATAAAAAAAATCCACATATATACTATGTGAAGATATTGTATGTTGAGAATACTCAACATTGCCCAACTTTCAATAAACAACTAGTGATGACGTATGTTGAGTATTCTCAACATTGCGCATTGCTCAAGGACATAAATAATAAACAAATTACCTTGTATTTTATCAAAAAAATACTGATTTTGCTAAAAGGCACAATCTCAATTTGCACTTTGGGCATTCCATATTTGTATATCCGTTTTCAAGGTATCTACACCCTCCTAAATCTGTATAAGTATAAACAGTGCAAATCCTCTATATTAGCATATCAGACGCATCCGAGGGCCGTAGAAGATCTGAAGTCCTTATGACGACAAGTTTGTTATTGACAATATACGTCATACCAAAAATCAAAAACCAAAACCAAACTTCAATTTATGCAAGTAGGCCGTAAGGGCTCTTTTACACATCCTCTGTTTACTCTACCAGCGCTTCGTAAATACCTTGACTGTCAAGAAGAATTTGCCCCAAGAAACTTGGCACAAAGTTTTTTTATATCAAAATGTTAATTAATGTAGCCATAATTATCCACCACCAACTTCGTCTTCGATATAGTCTTGTAGAATCTGAAGTGACGTATTACAAATACACACCGGCGTCAGTTCTCGGGAATGGTCGTGTTACGTTCTACTGAGAATGATAGTATATCACGGATAGGACTATTGTTGTTGCCAATAAACCTGATATTATGGTAATAGACCGATCATAGCATCGGGCAGTGCTTTTAGACATCCCCATCACCATCCCCCATGGCGAGAATCTCGAGAAGGTCGAGAAGGACAAGCTCAGCAAGTACGACAATTGCGCTCACGAGGTTACCGTCAAGTGGGATGTGGATTAGACAATCATTGTACCGATAGTCGTCGCAACAAGATGTCTCGTACGAATAAGAGTCTCGACGAACATTTCAAAAGACTCAAGCTAGACCAGTGGTTCCCAACCAATGGTCCGTGGACCACTCGTGGTCCGCAGAAGCCAAAATATGGTCCGCGAATCAATTTCGGTTTGGCGCCGTCGGCCGACGTACAATTGAGAGAATTTTATTATAGCTACATTGCCTACATTGTGGTCCCTGCCAACAAGACTAATATGAAAGTGGTCCCTGACCAAGAAAAGGTTGGGAACCCCTGAGCTAGACGGTTCATTCATGGGTTTAATTCAGAAGGCGATACTTCTTGATACGGTGCGTATCGGTCAGGAGGACTGTCTGCAGCCGTAACCATCGGTAGTTGTGTCTTGCGCCGCTGCCAATAGTACTTTAGGTTTACTTTTTAATATTACTTGTATGTTTTCTACTACTTTTTTAAACATAAATATTGTAAAAACCTTTCCATAGATGAAAATAAATACATAAAAAGAAATTTATCTGAGAGTGTTACTGGAATACTTTGAAATGGATTATATTCATCGTCAAAAGGGAAATGTAGTCTCTGAAAAGAGATGGTAGGGAATAAGGTTCAGAGCGATAAGACAATTTCTTCTTCAGAGCAGTAGCTGCAGCGGTAGCTGCTGTCAGCAGAAGAAGCAGTTCATGTCAGAACTTAGGCACCAGTGGCATTGTTTTGATGATGTGATCTTATTTAAGATAACCCCAAGTTAGCAAACGAAAAAAAAAGATGCAGTAAACACACCACATCCAAAAGCATGAATGTTAATGCAAAAAAACACAGTAAACGTAGTTATTGTTGAAAATAGGCTAGTCGTGTTAATAACCCTTATCTTCGCAATGTTGAGAATACTTAACATGTACCCCAGCGGGTGAACGCTTCAAAGTCTCGCAATGTTGAGAATACTCAACATGCAAATTTGCATCGTTATTATGCATTAGATTTAAATCAATTAAATTAGATATATACGACAACGTAACGCACAACCCTTAAAAAACTTAATGCAATACTAGTTTTAATAACAGTAGAATGAAAATTATTTTTAAATATTTTTTTATTACTTCGTGTCCCGCAGTCGCGTGTTACCTCGGCGCAATCTTGCCTCTAGGTGTTATTATAGGTATGTCAGGCCAAAAAACTTGTTTGTCTTAGATGCATTAGGATATAAGAAATTAGTTTATTAATATAATTTTCAGAAGTTAAGAAAGATAAAGCGTTGAGATTTTTTTGTCTCGGACGTTGAGAATACTCAACGTTGCGAAGAAAAGGGTTAAATGATGTTATGTTTTCTGTAAAGGACATAATTATTTATAACCCCATCATATTGAATAGGTTTTTAGGCCTGAAGTGACCCGTAAATGCCCCGATTATTCCAGTGTCCTACACCTCAAAGAAGAAAGGTAAAGCTCTTGTGTAACGACCACAATAAATCCCGCACGCATGGGCCAAAATCACCTACGGACTTTGACTAATGGAAAATCAGAAGAAACAGGAAATTTTAAGGACTAAAGTTCCACCAAATATCAAATTACGTGAAGTCTCAGAAGTTTCAAATGTGAAAATAAATCCCACAGATTTAGAAAGCTTCCTCTGATGCGCCATTGAACTCAAAGTAGGTATCGTAGTCTGAAATTTCTATCAGTAATAATGTCAGGACAATTTGATGACGAACCGAATCTCGCGACAGGCTTTATACAATTTATAATTGCGAAGTAAAGGCACATGTCGTCCTAAGTTGGTTACTTTGTTCGAATTAAATGTATTATTTTCTTGTTTTCAAGTCACGTAAATATTTTAAAATCTTATATACCGAAGAAGCATTTAAAACGACTCTACATTTTGACTCTTCAATTCGACTCTACAAGTTGATACTTAACACAATTTAGAGACAAATGTGGTTAGTTTAGTATGTAACCTAACAATGGACAATAATAGTGAATGTGATGGCAATGTGGGCAGTTGTGGGTTGATGTCGGTTGCATCAAGCGATCGCGCGATGGCATCTAACCGCTGCCGCCGTGGCGCGTTACTTCCGATAATGAGTCACGAATAGGCCCGTAACATGCGAATTAATCTTGGTGTAAAGTGAGTAGGTATATCTGTTTCATTACACAACGAGTGTGTCTCTTGGTGGTTGTATATTTAAAACAAAATTTCGTTTTTAATCCTCCTGGTGCTAAAGCACGGACGCCGGGTAGATGTCCAACCCATTTAGTCATGTTTTTCTTATGATATAAAAAACGTCTAGTCAATTTGACAGCATTTAGGTTGAAATTAATTAAAATAAGTGACGCTAGGGAAATGAGAATTCACAGGAACTGCCAAGTAACGTTCAGCACAAAGTTTTAAGTTCCTTTAACTCCTTTAGTGGGTGAAAGATAAGTTTTATTGCTATTGAACTGAAATGTTCAGAGCCACCAATTACTTCAAAATGGACGCCAATTTGACTTCGACCACTAACTTATTGATTAATACTTAGTAGGTAACTCGTTGACTTACTGATCCATCACTCGCTAATGTCCAGAGAAATTAATGCCTTAACAAAGTTTCTAGTGGTGTTTTCTCTAACGTAACAAACGAAGCTCATCAACGAAATTTAAGTCGAGGTGTCATATTTTCCTTACAGTACATACATACATACAATCATGCTTACGTTCCCAAATGGGGTAGGCAGAGCATACAAAACGTGACATAGACAAAACCATGATTATGACTATTTCACATTTAGCATAATTTTAGATTTGAAAACAGATGGAAGAGACAAAATAGTGACAGGTTGCTATCCTGTCCCCTAAACCGTACCTACCTAAACCTATTTCCTTAGTCGTCTACATCCACGGAAGAAATGGAGAAGTGTTATTCTATCACGACATCCCACAGGAACCACCTTCCGCACAATGTAACAGGTAATTTTGACACCTCAAAGTAAAATTCGCACCACAGATAAACTATTTTTATAGTTTTTAATGCAGTTTTTGTAAGTTTTACATGATAACACCGGACGGAGTCCTGTTTTAAATATACTTATTATGTCGTCTACATAATAAGTGTCTTCATTGGGCCTACACGCTGAAATCTTCAAGTATGATGCCATTGTTTCAAACACAGAGAAAGTACCCTTCAGATTTCTTTTGGGCTCTTAAACGAGCTGTCTTTGTTTATGATTATGACTATTACTTGAGGCTTTGGAGTGATATTAAGTAGGTAGGTATCGTTTCTGTGCCCAATTCAAATGTTTAAGGAAAATAATTATTACCTCTCTCAAGCCGCGACAAAGTGAAGAGTTGGTTTTATCTGTGGAAGGTGCAATATCCAAGTAAGATTGGTGTCTATATCTATGATTTTTTAATTGCGATTATCTAAGAATAAATAAAAGTGAATTGCTGTTCGTTAGTCTCACTAAATCTCGAGAACACGTGAAGTGGTTTGGGTAATTTTTTGTCTTGAAATATTTGTGGAAGTCTAGGGAAGGTTTAAAAGGTAAGAAAATAAATTCGCCAGGCCAGCTAGTTAATTAATAAAATCCTTGCAACTGAATCTGGCTCCATATTAACATAACTTATATTAAAGTAATGGGTAATCAATACCAATAGCGTAGAGTTTAACATGACATCCTTCTATTTCTTTAGTACTTAGATATCGTAAGAGACGACTAAGGTATGCTTTAGGCTGGCTTTAGGCGACAACCTAGCAACTTTTCACTATTTTTCCTCTTTTATTTAGCTTTTAAAGTAACAGTTTACAGTCCGTCGCACGCGCCCGCGCCAGTTTGCGGTGTTCATACAACTATTTACTAGACGAGCGTCCGCTGCCGGTAATCCGCGTCAGTATATCTATTATAGTAGTAGTCGTAGTATGCTTAAACTTGTGTTGACTTTAATTATAGAAACACTGACTTTGGTCATATTTGTATGACGTATCAATCGCACGACAAATCCACCTGTAAATAAATTCGAATCACGTAACTGTAATAAGACTTACGTTACCGTAGTTTCTTGCCACTGACACATCTAAATGGAACACGTTTCAGATTCAATCTCGTCCCCAAAGCCGTGTAAAAAGAAACGTATATCGGTTACTATTGTTGCAATCAAAACGTATATACTTACGTAAATGTACTTATAATATACTAAGCAGCACATGCTTTAGCCTAGAAAAATCATCCCGAATAAAAGTAATATCGAAAGCACTTTTGTGGAAATAATTTTGCACTTTTCTTTTACATTCATATCATAATATTCAGACGCAAAGCAATGTTTACTTTATAAAATCGGTTTATTTTATAAAACAGGAATTTTATTAATTTTTTAATGATCGAATTAACAAAATAAATTAAATAGGTACGCTACGTACGATCTTGTAATGCCGATGTTTGTGGAATTCGAGTTCATTTAAGAGGCGGCTAAAAAAATAAGCTAAGGTATATTTTAGTGGCGTGCCTTAGGAGAGGTCTATGTCCAGCAGTGGACGAATATAGGCTGATGATAATGATGATGATGATATTTTAGGCGACAGGCTAGCAACTGCTGTCGCTATTATACCTGCCAACTGCAAAACCTAAAAAAATATACTAGAACTGGCCATGAAACGTCAAAAAGTCGTGATTTTGTCTATGTAGCGGCTCGTGCACTCTGCCTCATTTGAAAATACAGGCGTGATATCTGTTTTTCCAAATGAGCTGTTGCAGCTGTTTCTGTTTCAGCTGTTCTTACCACACAAAAGTCCGTATCCCACTAATATCACTAGACACGTGAACCCAAACCCGTCAGCGTCCGACGCTCATTTTATTCCCATCCTGAATTCCTGTAATGGTAACGTTATTTAACGTTACGTAACGTTATATGTTCCGTAATTACGTGTCGAGTCAAAGTTTCGCTCACCGCTCAGCGGAGCATGGCTTGATGGGATGCTCAGCCGCCTATGATAATCGGTTTCATTCGGCAATTCGGTGTTGCGGGATATTTTCCATTCGCGGCGTAACACTATTCATGTATGTGTTACATGAGCTCAGTTTAGGGACGATGTCAGAAATGCTTTTTACTTTATCGCTGCCTTTGATTTATTTACGCCTGTATTCCCAAATGGGGTAGGCAGAGCACTCGAAGCGCTACGTGGACAAAACCATGACCGCTTCACGCTCCTAGCATACTCCTTAGGTTTTGAGGTGGCAGGCATAATAGTGACATGTTGCCAGCCTGTTGCCTTAAACTATATAACACGGGATATAACAATATTCAGTTACAATGATGCTGTGTGGTGTCGGGTTTAAATATTACCTCTCTATTTCCATGGATATCGTAAGAGGCGACTAAGGAAATAATTTAAGGTAGGTAAAGACGAAATCGTCGCTAGATGTGTACTGGCATAATTTAAGTAACGATGATATCAAAGTAAAAATGTTTCACATAATAATTATCTATAATAAATCAAACAACTAGACGCAAGTGCCACTACCACGATAATTTTATGCGTATACGCCATAATTGACATCACTAACGCGACCACATAGATTAGGTAACAAAAGTTAAATACATGCACTTGATTGACTTCTTTACATATTTATTTTGTGGTTTAGCCCCCTAATTCTACCTTTTTTTTCATTATTATTAATACCCCTACACAAGAATCCTGCTCACTAATTCACACAGTTACCGACAAACCTCATTTTTTCGCTCCAAAGAATAAAAATTTCAAAAATTACGCTGAAAGGCGCGAAAAATGTTACCAGGGTATCATCAATAACGAGTCATTCTTCTAATTTCTAAAGGATCATTTTACAAGGTCGCTTTCAAGGGCTGCAGTGTAACGAGAGGCAGTTAATCGTGAAAGCCGAAGGGCCGAATAATTATATCCTATAAAATATCCCAATTGCTACCGAACAAACCTTCTTGATGGTGTATTGATCGCCAAGTTAGATTCTTTCGAACGCATTGCGAAAAGGGACGGGGGACTTTTTAAGTTGTTTTTAGGGTTAGGAGCTAATGGCAAAAATGGAACCCTTAGGGATTCCGTCATGTCTGTCTCTAAGTCCGTCCACTTTTTTTTCAATATTATTAGAACTATAGGTACAGTAGGATAGGACTTAACATGATATTAAGGTTCTTAAGTTTTTTTTTTCTAAACTGAATAGTTTGTGCGCGAGATACTTTCAAAGTGGTAAAATGTGTGTCCCTCATCAAATTTCTAAAATGAGAGAATAAAAACCCTATAAGTATGTAAACCACGTAAACTTCCAACAGAAATTGGTTCGAATGTGATTTACTGAGTAATAATCACTTGACCTTTCTTTTATCAAATCAATGGTACAGAACCCTTCGTGCGCGAATCCGACTCGCACTTGACCGGGTTTTTTTATTGTAGATTGGGTGGGTGCTGAGGCTCACTCCCCGTCTCAACCATCCACGTATAAAGTGGAAAGGTATTATTCTAAATCAGTCACAAATTATTGTGATAGAATAATTACAATGTCTCCAAACCCAGCCCAAACGTAACGAAAACCCTAGATTATCTTTAACTTTATGTAACTTACGACAACTTTGTACGTTACCTGAAGGGCCGGTAACTTCCCATCCAAAAGACCTCCAATTCCAACGGATTCAAATTATTCCAGTCATTTGCAAACCAAAGTCATAATCCTTTGGAAATTGCGTTAAATTACTGCTTGTCTGTGGAAGGTCACACATAATGGGCGGTATGTATGAACGTGAGACAGGATAATTGTATGGGACCGGGGTCCGATTTCGTATACAGTTTGGAGGAATATTCATGAGTGCCCACTTAAGACGTGGTTCATTTCGGACAGGGGCGCTCTCGGAAGTCGTTTTAATAACTGATGGAGGAAATTAGGGAAAATAAAAAATGGGTACACTGATAACGTCAGCTCTTTTGATGTTATTAAAGAAAGAAAGGCATTAATTATTGATAGAAATTTGACACTGATAAAACATTCTAGCCTAAATAAATTAATAAACATAAAATTCATGATTAAACATGACATCCGTACCAACATATAAATGTGAAAGTGTGTTTGTTTGTTTGTTTGTTTGTTTGTTTGTTTGTCCGTCTTTCACGGCTAAACGGAGCGATGGATTGACGTGATTTTTTAGGTAGAGATAGTTTAGGGCACGGAGAGTGACATAGGCTACTTTTTATCCCGGAAAAAATTGATGTTCCCGAGGGAAAACAAAAATATAGTTTGCTTGATAGATCGATATCGATCGATGATAGATCGATATCAATCGATAACCGATCGATAGATGATAGATCGATGGCGCCGCGTGTCGTTTGAAACGAGAAGTTTTCTTATAGTTGTGCTTTATACCGCAATATAACCGAGTCCCACGCGGGCGGAGCCGCGGGCGGAAAGCTAGTAAACAATAAAAATAAAAAGTGCACAATTCCGTGCCAAATAGCACCAAAAGTATCTATAGGTCAGTCTATGAGTTCTGTGACTTACCTTATCTGCTACTTTTTGTATTTCTCGCTATTATTTGTTTAATAAAAACATTCGCAGCAGTTTCATAGTTCTTTATGCTGCTCAGTAATAGCTTAAATTACTAGTTGCGCCTAATGTCCTTTGCGTGACCAACTGTGTACTTGTAAATAGAGCCATAAAGAAAATACTAACAACGTAGCACCATCAGTATTACAGCATTAGAAACAGTGGGGTATTCCATTTACATAAAGGGACGACGAATCTCAAATTGAACCAGGAAAACCGCCGAAAAGAAACTGAATAAAATCGACACGCTTTAAAAAACAGGAGCTAATTTCCTTTTCTCTTTTGTCTAACCAGATAATATAATTTAAAACTCGTAAGGTAGACAAACTTCGTTAGTCGAAAATTCACCGGCTCTTCCAGCCAGCGTTCCGTTTTCTTCACAATGGCTGAAAGCCTGATATTTCCAGTGCCTCAGCGAATCGGAATATTAAAAAAGTACTGGTCGCGTTCTGAATTTAATAACGATTTTCGAACGCCTAATGACAAAGAACAGTCCTGGAATGCCAGATCCGCTTACCTATGAATAAAAGGGAGTAATGGTTATTTAATTCCGGACGAATTATTCTTACTGCCTACTGGTTAGTGTTAATACGACGAATTATTATCCGCTGTTTGAAGTTATTATAAACTTACAAATTGGGTGTGGAGCAGCAGATGTGCTGCCTGGAATCGCGAATGCAGACTGCTTTCCACAGCTACCCTCAATTGTGGGTACCACTAACTACCCACATGTATTGTTTATACATAACAGAAATCTTACAGGTTTTGTAGCTAGAAATACATGTTTATTAATAAATAAATGGCAATAATATATGTATAGCCTGATCAGAAAATGAAAAAAGCCATGTTGCAGAAAATCATTTGAAAAATAAAATTGCCCTTGAAACACTAAGTTAAAAAATGTCGCCTGTCCGTCCGGCTGATGGGATATGTATTCATGGCCAGAAATAAAATTTTAAAAAATATCGACAAAAAATATCACCATGGCTTACGCTTGGTTATTTAAAGTGTTTGTCATCTCGCGTCTCCGTGAGTTAAAATACTTTACAATAATAAAGGAACTAAGTAATAAGTTTCTGAAAATTACTTGCAAGCTACGTCTGGTAATAGAACCGACGCAAATGTGGATAAAACGCATATTTAACTTTTTTTAAATGACTGTAGTGAAAATGAAATTGGTTTTTGTAATGAAACTTTTTTATGCACTATGTACTTGGATACTTTTAAAAATGAAATATAATCCTACGACAAAAATGTGTCCTATTTTCAATATTTTAGGTACTCTTCTTACGTGTCGCGTTAATGGAAAATCCAGTAGGCAAATCAGCTTCATAGGTGCCTACCCAAAACCCGAGTGACGACATTGTAAACACAATACCGTATAATAACGACGTATTGATTGAGCGGTACTCAAATCATCCTCGTAATTACTGATCATGTCTACAAATAAGATAAACAATCATTTGATCAGTCCTTAATTAAAACGAATGGGTATCTGTTTACTAAATACATTGATTAATTCAGAACTCGTTTCACGGAAATGTTAATTGATCATGGTACCCGTGTGCCCTTCAGAGACGTAAATTGAGTTGGTTTGCTGATAAGATGCGTAGACGGGCGATTTCACTGCGATTATTAGTCGCATACATAATACTGCATGCCTTACTTCGTTACTTGTTGTCTAGGCACAGGGTTCTATTTCATTTCATCCCAGATCGTTTAATTTACACAAAAACAAATAAGTATACCTACAAACTTGTATCGTGGAAACTGCTCTTCAATGGCCATTCATGTTTTTAACAAACTGCCAAAAGATATTGTAGAGTTACCACAAAATAAATTTAAACCTAAACTATTTCAATAACTGAAAGAGAATGCCTTCTTTTCATTTAAAGAAATTACTTGAATTATAGTTAAATATTTTATGTGTTATGCCCGTGTGGTGTCGGGTTTAGAATAACACTTCTCCATTTCTTCCGTGGATGTCGTAAGAGGCGACTAAGGACATAGGTTAAGGTACATTTAGGCGACAGGCTAGCAACCTGTCACTATTGTACCTGCCACCTTAAAACCTGAGAAACATATGCTAGAAGTGGCCACAAAATGTGAAATAGTCTTTTTTTTTTGTCTACGTAGCGTTTTGTGTGCTCTGCCTAACCCATTTGGGAATACAGGCGTGACTGTATGTATGTATGTAGTTAAATATTTGTAAATAAGTATTCTTTTCAAGATAGTTATTTTCATGCCAACGTATCTGGTTAGACATGTCACTATAGGACCACTGTGTATTACCGTGTCTAAAGCAAATAAATATATTTCATTTCAGTTTATTTCATCGCTAATGCATAAGTCGGCGGTTGGGATACTTACTTCTAATTTTGATTTCTCAGCAGTACCTACTAATACATGTAATTCCAGTAGAAACTTATTTTCAATATCTGTTATCAAAACGAGACTTCTTTCGACATTACACATTACAAATTAAAAAAAAGGCCAAGTAAGAGTCTGACTTGCGCTCGAAAAGAAGTGCAAAAAACCACGATTGTTGTATGGGAGCCCACAGCAAATAATATTTTTACTTTATTTTTAGTACTTGTTATAGCGGCAACAGAAATACATAATTTGAAAAAAAAAAAACAACTGTCTAGCTAGCACGGTTCGTAGCATTCAGCCTGGTGACAGACGGAGACGAACAGCGAAGTCTCAGTAATAAAGTTCTTTTTTACCCTTTTGGTACGGAACCCTAAAAACGAATTTTCATAAAAATTTAGTCAACTTTTTATAAAAGACTCATTCAGTTTCACAAGTGACCGTTAGCGGCGTTATTAAAATTCTCCATTCAAATCTTTTACGCCGTCGCGAACGAGTAGGTTCACTGTTAACCCGTAGTAGTTCTACCAACTCAGTGACTGGAAAATCTCATTATGAAACTTACCAAGATTCGACTCCCAATTCAGTAGATATTTATACCAGAAACGATGGACGGATATAATTACGGACTATTTGACACAATCTAACTTAAACCTGTTTGGCGTCGGGTTAGAATAACACCTCTCCATTTTCTTCCGTGGATATCGTAAGAGGTGACTAAAGGAATAGGTTTAAGTATGATTTAGGTGACAGGCTAGCAACCTGTCACTATTGTACCTACTTGCCACCTTAAAACCAAAAGATATAATGCTAGAAGTGGCCACGAAGCAATCTGTCACTGGGATGGATTGTCAAACCTGGGATTGTGCCAGAGGTGGCTGTGAAGCGTGAAATAGTCATAATTTTGCTATGTAACGTTTTGTGTGTATGTTAAAACTTTAAAAGATCAAAAATATTCGAAACTTAAGTTTAAATGTGGCCCGTCTGCACTCCTGAAGGCAAAATAAATTTCCCCGATACCATACAGTAAGTTGTGCGATGTCTCATCTTATACAAGCAGGTATGTGATGAACGAACCTACGTAGCGTTCCGGTTACGTCCCTGTGTCACTGATGATAGGGTTCAAAATCTGAAAATGCGAAGGTCAAATTACACTGGGAAATGAAGGCATGTGCTTAAACGGATTAACTGAGTTTACAACCTGGGACGGAATATGGCTCTAAGAGGCACAAAATGGCGACGCGAAATTGTTTAGAAATTATTATTTGTGCATACATCACGCCTGTATTCCCAAATAGGTAGGCAGAGCACACGAAGCGCTCCATAAAACCATGATTTCACGTTTCGAGGCCACCTCTAGCATATTTTTTAGGTTTTGAGTTGGCAGGTATAATAGTAAGAGGTTGCTAGCCTGTCGCCTAAATTATTATTCGTCTCATGCTTATTTTTTTGCAGTCTACGTACAATCGGGTCTTTTCTTAGTAAGAGCCTTATGATTATAGATTACGTGTAGGCCTCATAGTAGGGGAGCCCAAGAGGGGATTTCGGTACTTACTCCAGCGCGGCAGATTAATATATAGGAGGATAGCTTATACCTAATTAAGTGTTTCCACCAAATATGAGCTTCATATCTATGGCCGCACATCCAGGATAAAGGATCAGATTAGTAAAAAAAAGTTGACCATCGGACATTCTCGAGCGCGTCAGATTAAGGTAGGGTGAGTTAATTAGGTGCTAAAAAGTGTACATTCCGTTAATCTGACAATTTGAGAGTGACGTAAAAAAGTTAGAGGGTTCCGAAGTTGTAAAAAAAAATGTCATGTGCAGCTATCTGTACATTCTCGAGCGTGATTATTTTTTATTTTATTTTGAAGGGAATGACCAATAAACATGAAAAAAATATATATATATTTGCTCGCCATTTATTAAGCTTTTCGAAAAATTAAGCTCAAAAAATTAAAGATTCATTTTTTAAACAGTCAGATTTAGCGAATCCCTCCAGATAATCGTCAGATTATGACACAGCACGTCCAGGCCATGTTGATGAACCACATATATCTTAATCTGACGCGCCGGAGCATTTCAAAATGGCGATTTTTTTTTGCATATTCAAATAATGATTGTGAGTTTGCGTCACATCCTAATCGTCAGATTATTATACAGGAGCTTTTTTAAAGGTTCACTTAACACCCCCTTAGAAAATCTGACGCGCTCGACAAAATGTTTTTTTTTTTAATTTTCAACCCTTACGTATGGTCACCTCCACCATGGAAACAGTCAGATTAACATGCGTACATACTTTTTAATACGTAGGACACGCATACTATCAATATCTGACGCGCTGGAGTAACTCCACATATCGTTTTTTTTTACATTTTTAAAAGCTTATATCTGCTCACCCCACCGCCGAACAAGTTTTTTTTATATAACATTTTTTTCTTCTTATCACCTAAGCTCCACAACCCAATAGGTCTCTACGACGCTCGAGCAACTCCAAAATTAGCTGCCTGGGCTCCCCTACTATCATTTATAGTGCTCATTGGGAACTTGACACTCATCACTGAATTACTTCAAGGGACTCTCGTTATACCTTTTGATTTATTCAGTGCCTGTACATTTGCTACTTTTGTTGAATTATAACAATCACACTCATACACATACATCACGATTGTTTACCCGAGTGGGGTAGGCAGAACACACGAAACGCTACATAGACAATACCTGACTACTTTACGTATCTAGCCACTTCCGGCATATATTTTTTTTTTCCCCGTGTGGTGCCGGGTTAAAATAGCACCTCCCCCTTTCTTCCCGTGGGTGTCGTAAGAGTCGACTCTGGGAAAGGGTTAGTGTATTGTGGGCGAAGGGCTAGCAACATGTCACTGCAATATCACGTTTAACCATCTGGTTACCCTGAAATTGCTTAGCGTGGCACTGGATTTTCGAATTCATGTGCTCTGCCTACCCCTCTTGGGAATACAGGCGTGAGAATATGTATGTATGAGTTCAGAGGTACAATAGTGATAGGTTGCTAGCATTTCGCCTTGATACCTTAACCTATATCCTTATCCTTAGTCGGACAACATCCATGTAAGAAATAGGGAGATGGGTGTTATTGTACACCCGACACCACACGGTGCAACAATAACAATCGTTTATTATTTATTAATGTGCAGTTAACTGATATCCACAATTTGTTAGTTACGACGGTTAAATAGCTTTAGTCGGCTATAAACATGGTTAACGTGGATGTAATGAGATATTTGTGACGTTTACGTAATATTTAAAAGGATTACGAGTTGCTGTTTGGTAAATACCTCTATTTCATTTTGTCCCTGTGCTTTAAAGTCCGTATACTGTTTAAAATCTTAGTGAAATCAAATCTCAGGTTTTTATAGAAATTGTTGACTCCCCGATAACTTCAGAACACCACAGAGGTACCATGGCACTAAGTTTTTAAATATCTGCCTAACAAAACACGAACCGTGGCATAAATCATCGGGAACATTATAATCAGCACCAGCTTCATTAACATTACCAGCGTCATCATAAGTATCATCATTGGGATCGTCATTAACATTATCAAGAGCGCTAAGGCTGTGCCAGCCGAGTCACCGAGATTAAAATCTAGTTTTCAAGACCTCACCTGCGGAAAATTGCGCAAGGCGCATAAAATTACGGTATTGGTGTTCATAATAGTTATTTTTGTGACTGTTGCATAATAAAAGGCCTTAATATTAGGTTACCTACATACGAAATTAGCGTTACCTATGTTGGTTTTTTTTTTTAGTTTCACATACTATAAATGTTTTTTTTACTTATTTAGTAACCAAAAAAACTTAGCGTAAACTCATGTCCTTGTATAAAGACACTTGTAAACTATAAGAATCAATTTTAATTAAAAAAATCGATCAAGTAATTATTGCAACCAATTCATAAAAAAATCCGGAAACAAAAATGAACTTGATTTTCAAAATGTTTTTTGTAGGTTTATTAATAATGTACATGCTTTGGATCTATGACAGTAAAATTTTCACGATGAAGACAAAATCTTTTGTAATAACTGTTATGTAATATGTCTTTTATTTCATGGAAGTTCCGATAGCTAGAGGCAGGAAAGGGTTATGAAATGGACCCGAAGACGTACAAAAAACGGCTAAAATGGAGGAAATACGAAATTACACAAACAATTGCGCAACAGCGTCACGGGTTCGCACCGCCAGTCGAGCCGACCTCATGTTCCAAATTTGAAATAATTTGTGTTCTATTTTCAATCATCATCTTTAAAGACGTTCCAAATTTGAATGCATAATCATATTTAACATTAAACTACGACGATAATAACGAGGGTAGTCGTGTGCCGGTGTTAGTTTCGTCGAGCACGAGCAGTCGCGCGAAGAGAGCGGATGCGCGCAGTTCGCGCTTGGCTGCAGCAGCCGCCGCGGCTCCTAGATGAAGGGCTACGAATTAGTCCGAAACATGTCGAGCTAAACTCGATTTAATGAACGTGAGTTATTCGTTAAAATTTCAACTTGAATGCATATAATTTAAGAAACATCTACATACAGTACCTACACAAGGCATAACTCGCAAAAAAGCTTAGCAAAAACAGTTCAATCTTCGTCCCGCGGTACCCAAAGTCCCATTTACCTAAATTGTGGGTTTACGCGATTCCCTATCCAGCATGAGCCAAGGTTGTGCATCATGGAATAAGTTTTTGTCCCTTACCCACCTCGCTTTTATCCGTATGAAAGTAAACACGGGTAACCCGTTCGTGCGATACGTTGGTTTTAATACGAGGTATTAAAAAGCGTTAGTTAGTAATGAAGGAATGTCTCAAGGGAAATTTGTGCTGTTAGGATTCTCGTCGTAAAATTAAAGTCAGTACTGAAGATATGGCAGGGGAGATGAAGTATTGTGGAGTTACAAAACAGGCTGATAGTTGTAGCACTAGTTGATTACATGGGACTGCAATGCACCAATTACATTCCATCTCGACATCGACTTGAGGTATCCGTTTTATTTTAGAGTACTTTGTGAGTTTCACGATAGTTTCATGTTTAAAATAAACATCACGTTTCAAACTTTCTTATTCTCACTGACATTTGATATCTTTGCAGGACTTATTATTGTTTTTGACATGCTTTTAATTGCCGTGTGGTGTCGGGTTTAGAATAACACCTCTCCATTTCCTCCGTGTATGTTGCAAGAGGCGACTAAGGGTATAGATTAAGCGACAGGCTAGCGACCCGTCCATTTAGAAACTCTTAACTTAAAACCTTTAAAACTTTAAATGCTATTTTAGGTTTACAAATTTCCATAGTCACCTATCTCGGCATCCCCGGAAGAAATGCATAGGCACTCTAAACCTCAAACGACATAGCATAACTAGTCATAATAAAATCTTTTATCTATTCAAAAACCATGACTTGTTAGAAGTTACAAGTCAACCGAAAAGTCATTCCTCAATGAGAAAATAACAACTCACATGGAAGCCAGTTCACGATCTCACACCGCGGCCGCGCTGTCATAAGCCTTTGCCACTATTCGATAAAATAAGTGATATCAAAGACTGGTATTTACTCTTCAGGCTGAGACTCCACCAAAGCGGAAACAAGGAGAGATGTGATACATTTTTTAAACAACCAATAAAAATGCTTTATGGACACTCTACGCTCTACGCATACGCGCCATTCATTATTACACAGCATTTCCACTGAAGCTGAGCGGAGAGGTACCTCTTTCATCTGTTCATCTGCTTATTATACCTAAAATTATTAAAAGTGGCCATGAACTGTGAAGTGGTCTGATTTGTCTATGCAACGTTTCGTGTGCTAGTCTATATGGGAACATAGGTATGATTGTATGTATGTCATATTAAACGGGTGTCTTTTTTAAGCCAGGGTGGGTAATGATAAACGAATTTTATACAAAAAAGCCGCGGCCAGCACTCAGATTACCATTTCTTAAGCTTATCACATAACCTTCGCCGAATAAGCACTTTTTGCCACCAAACGGGTTTCCGCAGCTTCGATGGCTGCTCGAATTTCAATAGCTTTTCCCTTTAGCCGACGAATATCGAAATTCGATGGCGGCTGTTTACAGCTGCCGCGTATTTTTAAACACCGCTTTGCATTCTGTTGCTGCGTTTGCTCCGTCATTTTGCTTTGTTTGCGATGGCAACAGTTTTTAATATGACAGTAGGTGTTGTAAGGCTACATCCGTACCTACAGACAGGTGGCTAGCTTATCGTCTAGAGCGTGGTGGTTTGCCTCGAGGCTGATGACAAAGATAAACACGATTATTTTATAGTGGGTATAAAGACAAATCGCGATTCAACGAGTTCATTAAACATAAAATGCGCGTTGCTCCCGATGATGGGTCACAAATTGGTCCGAAACATGTCTACGTAATCTTGACACAAAGACGTGTTTGAATGTGCACGTGTTTTATTCACTCGAAGAGTTTGTTTTATTTAGCCGAATCATCAAATACAAAGAAGATTTTTCTTAATGAATACACAATATGTAATTACAAGTGATTTTATTTGTCAGTAACATAAAATCTAATAATTTTCCCTATAGAACGAAGTCATCTCTAATTTTCGAGTAATTTCTATTCAATTTCAGAAAACTAAATTAAATTTATATTCAATAACAGAAGATATATTATATCACGAAAGATAATAGGGAACATTGTGATACTCGTAAGGGGACTAGCTGGGATGAAAGTAAAAAATGTTAAACAAAGTATTGGAAGTGTGAATGAGTGTTCTGGGAGGGGAAAGCCTAGCCTAGATGAACATTTCGTAACCAAATTGGGGACATTTTAGAAAAAGGTCAGGTCAAGAGTGTCCGAAACCGACCAGCATAATGTGAAGAGATCAATGAGTGTGGATGAAACGAAATACGTATGACAGGATCGTAGCAAGTAAAACAAAGTAGTCTCGGCATACCCCTGTGAGAAAGAATTGTCATGGTTTATAAGTACACTACAAGGAATCACGGTGAAAAATTGGAAGTCGAACTGTCACACAGTAAAATTAAAAAAAAAATAACTTAGAACTCATATGCAAACTTGTGACAAGCAAATTAGCTAGAAGATTACAATATTCCCAAGTAATAAAAATTGCAGAGAGCAAACCGTTTCAATTTCCCTTGGCAAATATTGAAGCATCTAAATAAGAAAGCTGAAATAAGTAAGGAATATTTGTATGTTTCCATTTACCGACTTGTTTACACAATCATTAATGGATTTAGGTTTTATTCTAAACAACAAAAATAAATACAAACTATGAATAAAGAAACGGGTTGGAATAGCACCTCCCCCATTCTTCACGTGGGTGTCGTAAGAGTCGACTCTGGGAAAGGGTTAGTGTATTGTGGGCGATGGGCTAGCAACCTGTCGTTGCAATATCACGTTTAACCACCTTATTACCCTGAAATTGCTAAACGTGGCACTGGATTTTTGAATTCATGTGCTCTGCCTACCCCTCTTGGGAATAGAGGCGTGAGAATATGTATGTATGTGAGTAATAAAGAAACGTGTATGAGTTTTGGGAATTTATGTAGGTACCTAGTAGCTACATAAGGTACAAATAAAATTTCAATTTGAATAAATTCTTGATACTTTTACCTGGAAGGGACATTAACCACTTATGTGGACGACCCAATTCCCGCTTTTGAACGAGGCAGTTGGGGTTAATTGGACAAAGAAAGCTTCACAGAATCACCGCCCGTATCAATTATTGTCAATCAGGCGAGGATGTAGGTATCTGCTTAAACATACCGTAATTTGCACGATGAGGAAAATCTTGTTTTTACGGAAAGTGCTGAAAATAGAAGTAAATTAATCGTATTGTTGGATTTAAATACCATTTTTCAAAGAAGTAACTTAGTGTTATTTTATCTAGATCAGTGATTATCAAACTGCTGATCGCGATCCCCTGGGGGTCGTACTTCTATAGGGGGTCGCCTGAGGTCAAGAAAACCATTTCAGTAAAAAAACAATAAAGATTGCGTTACTTAGTTATCAAAGTGTTTGTGTTTTACATCATGAAAATGGATGAAAACACTTACATTTCATAAAAAAGTTGCGCTTAGATACAAGTTTGGCTTTTTCTAATTTTAAGCCTAATTAATTAATTTTAATTCTAATTCTAACCTGTATGGTGTCGGGTTTAATATATAGTTACATCTCTCAATTTATTCCGTGTATGTCGAAGGCGAGACTTAGGGAATAGGTTGAGTTGAGATATATTTTAGGCGACAGGCTAGCAACTTGTCACTACTGCCTGCCTACCTAATTAGAAACTAAAAATATTTAAGTAGCCAATAAACGTTATTATATTCATGGTTCGTCTATGTGGCGTCTTTTTTTTGTTATTTTTTTTACGTTTAGTTTGAGTTTTAACAGTTATTTACTGACACAAACATGTCAACATCTACTGTAGAAGTAAGAAGTTCACTTATCCCATGTATATACACAACTCATCTAATTTTCCTACGCGGAAACCTTCTCCTAATTCTCTTAATCAGTTCCTAAAACGAACCTGAAGTACCGTTTAGACTTTAAAAAAATCAAGTAGACAAGGTAAATCTACTATTAGACATCCACTAGTCCACCACCGTACAGATAAATTGAAGTAGATAAAAGTTATAAAACATTATTATGTTAATATTTCGAAATTGTATTCGCCATCTTTGGAATTGCTATAAGCGCCATCTATGCGTTGACGGTTGTACTTCTACGGCATGTATCACAGACAGTTCGCGAGTTAACCCTGTGAGTTATGAGCGCCATGAGGCGTAAAGCAAACCTAATGACTGTAACATCTAAACGAGACTCATACATACAGCTAGAACTTGGTAATAGTTCCTTTCTGTAACACCCGGATAAGTGTTAAGTGTAGGAGGTAATGGAGTTCGATATCCACAGGTATTGTGCCCTCTTCCATTGCATAGTTAGGTTTGAGAATGTTATTTTTTTTCGGAAGGGTTTACTCGTTACCATGGTTACTATAATGCTGCTGAAACACTGACGTAATTGAACAGTTTTTCAAATTTTTTATCGTATGTATTTACAGATCTATTTTGTGGGAAAATTAAGCAAAATAATACTATATCTTAGACTGACCTGACAACCTACATTTAGAAAAATTAAAAAGTGACTTTACTTAAACTTTTTTGTGGGAGAGAATCAGAATCTTTGTTTGCTTATTAACTTTGCTTGACAGGTTTAAATTCGGACAGTCAAAATTTGAGGTATCTTAACTTCTGTTAGTGTGTGTTGTAGTTGTCTATGTAACTTCTGGTCAAGTCCGTACACACCTAGGTACATTATTTATACTTACAACCGAATTAGCACGGCAAAGCGCGCGTCGAGGCGCGTGACCTAGACTACCTGTCACTGTCTAAGTAGAGACGTCCGAAAACGAATAGTGCGCGTGAGTCGATTCTCGCATGTTGTGCTAAGCCTGCAAGATCAATGTCAAGAGACAAACGTATACACGTATTTTAACCACAATATTCAACAATTTATCTAAAGATATTTTTTCGTTCAGAATAACACCTCTCCATTTCTTCCGTGGATGTCGTAAAAGGCGACTTAGGAAATAGGTTAAGGTGTTTTTTAGGCAACAGGCTAGCAACATGTCACTTTTATACCTGCCACCTGAAAATTTTAAAAATGCATGCTATACGTTGTCGGTTTAGGTAGTTAAATCAATGTAAACAATCTTGACGTGTCTTTTTATTTAAACGTACACTTTATAAATTGAAATCTTTACATTTTACAATTTTAGTATGAAAAAATCATTTACTTTCATGATTGAATTGTATAGTGTAACGATTTTCATTTTTAGACTGTGTATTTCAATAAAAAGACATGTCAAGATTGTTTATATTGTTTTAACTACCTAAACCGACAACGTATAGAAGTGGCTATGAAACGTGAAATAATTATGGATTTGTCTAACATTAAACTACCGTGCGACTCACTCATCTTATAAAATACGGATAACTCACGTTATAAA
>BHDV01010161.1:0-10456 GCA_005406045.1 Adoxophyes honmai
GGCTGGTTTCAGTGACGTCACAACTAATCTGGTGCGCGTACAACTCGGACTGTCAATTCCTATCACTAAAGAGCTAATGTGACGATACCTAGTATACCTACCGTTGAGAAAAAGTGACACGCTTGGTTTTCATACAAATGCAGGAACTCGCGGTATCTAGTTCGATATAAGTCTGTGGTAGTAACTTTGACTTTAAAATTGTGACTTTACGGGTTAAAATGGACTACTTATTGACTGGAGTTAGAAACATCTGCATACTTTAGCAATTAACATTAGACATCAATAATTTTGTAGTTGGCCGTACTCAACGAATGTAGGGTAAAAAATCGGTTTCTAATACAAGGCTGTGGGTGCTGAGCGACCAAAATCCAGTCACTAAGGGGATGTGAGACGAAGACGAAGGATATAATGGGATAGAAAAGTGATTGAGAGTGGAGAGTGTCTATGTAGCGTTTCGTATGCTCTACCTACTCCATTCAGGAATACAGGCGTGATGTGTAAAATAGATAAATACATACATACATACATGAATAAAAAATACTCTCACGCCTGTATTACCAAGAGGGGTAGGCAGAGATCATGAATTACAAAAATCCAGTGCCACGTTTAACTATTTCAAGGTAATCAAACAGATGGCTAAACATGTTATTGCAGTGACAGGTTGCTAGCCTATCGCCCACAATACACTAACCCTTTCCCAGAGTAAACCTCTTACGACACCCACGGAAGAAAGGGGGAGGTGCTATTCTAACACGGCACCATACGGGATACATAAACACGGGATATAATAGATACATAATTCCAAAATTAATAGAATTCAACTTGACCTCTTCGTAATTAAGAAACACCCCTATTCATACTATATTTAACTTTAAACTTTTTCGCCTTTAAATCGTAAACCGGTAGATGCATTTCTTATAGCTTTAATTATAAATTAGAGTAACTACTCCACAAACAGGTTTTTTTCTCACGCTTATTTTTTATAATGCGTTAAATAAATCAAAAACTAAACATGCTTTTAAGAAGATCGAACGGTTTAATTTGTTATTCCTTCTTAATTACCCACAGATTTAATATTAATGACAATTATCTCATTTAAAATCTATACGGAAGGCTGCCACTGTGCGTATGTATGTATGTAACAAGTGATTTTTATCTTAATTACCGTTAATAGTATTTATTTAAACGAAGATGTGGTTGACCTATACCAATCATAAAGGAATAGGTAGCTAATATTCTTATTAGTATGTATAATTCGTAATTAGTATAAAAGTGTAATTATAAAATGTGTTTTTATGTTAATTTTTAAGTGCAAACAAAAAGTGTTTTGACTCTGAGACAATGAAACCAACTTTGTTTGTAATTATAAATATAGGTGTATCATACAAAATGTTCATACATCACGCCTGGTACTCGTACCTATTCCCTAATGATGTATGCATGATGTACATATGTAGAGCACACAAAACGTTAAATTGTGAAAATCACGATTATTTCGCGTTTCGGTCACTTTTTATAATTTCAGTTATAGTTTTAGGTTAAAACATAGATGAAAGACGTACAAAAGTGACAGGTTGCTAGCCTGTCGCTTAAAACACATTCTTCCTTTTGCCTTAGTCGCTTCTTGCGACATCCACGGAAGATTGAGAGATGGTATTCTCAGCCCGATACCACACATTCCCATAGCTGGGAAAAGCCTTTTCCCTTTTCTCCGCCACTCTATCCTGAGCATGCACTTGTCAATCGTCTTGAAAAGTGTTCAGGTCGTCTCGTCACCTTTTGTGACGCTTAAAGTTCTTCCACTCCATGATCGTTGGCACACATAGGGCCTGGACTTTTGAGCTTCGGTTAATGACCAAATCAGGACGTTGTAGAAATAAATATTGTATTATCATCATACTCCGTTATCAGTGTTGCAGATTCATTGAAACTAAGCCATAGGGTTGTCGCACAACATTTATTTCACTGTCATGTCACGACATGTGACATATTGGAAGGTACATAAAAATGTTAATGTTAGAAGAATGTTTTTACATGCAAACTATCGGATTTATATTATATTTTTAGTTGTCTGAATAAATTATTAATATTTTTTCTAGGTTACTTGGCGTTAAATATTGTCGCCTATTACTGTATAAAATCCATTTTAAATTATGATATCGACCGCTCCACTTCTAAATAAATCAAAATTGACAAATAAATGACGTAACCACCTATTACGAAGTTTAACAAAAAATTACAATTACGGGCTGAAAAGAGGTTTTGTTCTCTTTTAAATCTTAAAATTTATAAATAAAAAGGTGAATAAAAATTATGTTTATTTAAAAGTCGGCACATATTAAAAAATAGAAGTGCAGTGCCATCCCTGGCTTTTTCAATGGATTTGCAACATTGATAACGGGGTATGATTATCATACCCATCAGCTATCTATTTTTATCTAGCTGCCTAAATAATTGAAATAAAATTGTATCAATTTTGTTAATATCAGGTTATTCGGTGTAAGTGACAGATAATTATAACTCTTCAATAGTCCGATACACCTTCGGACATGTTAAATGCCACCTATCGCCATTTCAATAAGTCTAACGATATATCTCCCGTGATTAACTAACATACAATATTATATCCACATCAACACCAACAAGTGTAATAAAACAAAATTACCACACTTTGGCCCGCGTCGAATGGGAGAAGTTAAAAAATCGGTTTTAAAAAGGACACATCTGTATAAAAAGACTTGTGGTAGTTATGCCTTTCTACGTTTTAACGGCAAAGTATCATCCGACGCATTCTTGATCGGTCGATACGCCCCGAGGTATGATTTGATAGGTAATCGATGGTTTTTTAAATGAATGGTTGAAATTGGATTGATGTTTAAACATAAATAAGTACGACTAGACTTGAAAGGGTAAACATAGCCTTCTTAAACAGCTAATAGAGAGAAGATTTTTGCGTAAATAAACTATTAAATTACAAAAATTAAAAGGCATGGACAGTAGCGTAGCTAGGGGGGGGCGGCGGGGGCGGTCCGCCCCGGGTGTCACCCTCTCAGGGGTGACACCCGGCTGTGAACTTTTAGTAGTCAATGAAAAATTATAAAAGGTAAAAAAGAATGTACTGTCGGGAAGTAAACACGAATCATAATATTTTTTTATTTTAACCGTTTCTATTGAATTCTAGGGGGGGGGGTGCCACATACAATATCCGCCCCGGGTGTCACCCATGCTAGCTACGCCACTGGGCATGGAGAAAAAGACAATAGGCGGATTTATCGCTACGAAGCGATCTCTCCCAGGCAGTTTTTAACGTAGAATGATGTAAGATAATAATTAACAAACTAAAAGGTAGTGCACGTTCGAAATACAAATACAAAAATAATTTTAACAACAATAATTTGTTTTGACAAAGTAACAATTATTAGGTATATCTTACATTTTCTTACTCTCCAAATCTAATTGACACTTAAATAATTAATAAAAAAATATCACTGGACAATTTTTACACCAATCACCTAGTCCCAAAGTAGGCAACTTAATGCCTGTGTTATGGGTACTAAACAACGGATAAATTTACTTATATATAGATAAACATCCAAGACTCTAAAGCAAATATTCGTATTCATCATACAAACATCTGCCTCGACCGGGGATCGAACCCGGGACCTTAAGCTTCACAGTCAGGTTATCTAACCGCTGGGCTATCCGCCGTCAACTTAGTCTTATTAATTTATTAATAAAACAAAATCCTAAATAGCTATTCGTACTTTGCAATTGCCAAACAGATGCCATTTCGCCAAAACTATAACCACCGCCTACATGCAATCAAGTAGCATTTGACCTCTAGTTGCAACGCTTATAAATAAATCGTGCCACGATTTATTATTACGATTCATCATACTAATTGGGTTTGAAGATCAACAAGGTTGGCTGTGAACTTTGAGTGGTCTAGATCTGTCTGGTGGATTCCTTGGTGGCATCCTTGCTTGGGGCAATTCTTTTAACTATAATTACTCGGTTAATAGTTTTTGCTGAATTATTGTATAGCTTCTGCCCACGAGTTTGCTTAATAACATTAAATTTATTAATCTACTCATACATACACAGCACGCCTTATTCCTTGCAGGGTAGGCTGAGACAACAATCGTCATTCGCTTCTGTTCTGACATACTTACTTCTCCGGTTTCATTCAAATTCATACCCCTTTTCATACATACGATATACGTTGAACAGGGACGCCCTCAACCGACTTGGTCTAACACACTTTCCTTGTAAATTTGCGTACACACCCCTATCTCATACATTCTCTCCGTTTACCTAAACTAAAGCAACATTCCTTTCCGTTTTGATTATAATATTCTCTTTCAGGCCACACCTCTATCGAATCACGCTATTACGCACCCTGTCAGCTAGTTTTATGCGACTTGTACTTCGCAAAGAGCGTAACCGCCTGTTTTTCTACTTTCATGTTAATAATGTGTAATATAACACTAATATAATAAATCTATTCTAATATTATAAAGCTAAAGAGTCTGTTTGATTGTTTGAACGCGCTAATTTCAGCAACTACTGGTTCGAATTGAAAAAACATTTTTGTGTTAGATAGACCACTTATCGTGGAAGGCTTTAGGCTATATTAGGCTAAATAACATCACGCTACAACTAATAGGACCGAAGAATCATAGAAAAATGTGGGGAAAAAGCAGGGAAAATTAGTCACCGTTCCACGCGGACGGAGTCGCGGGCACAGCTAGTAATTAATATTTGAAGCTCTCATTCTACGTCACATATCCCAATAGCTTCTGAACCTCAAATTTATTAACAATTTTAAACCCCTGATGTCCTTTTTAGAAGTCTACTAACGCTTCATCCAATCGGCTACCTGCCACAGTTTTGAATCAGCTTTAAGTATACACGCTCACGCATATCACGGTTGTTTTGTTAAATGGGGCAGACAGAGCACACGGAACGCAAAATCGACAAAACCACGGACATTCCACGGCTCGCATCCACTTCTAGCGTAATTTTAGATATAAAAATAGATGAAAGAGGCATAATAGTGACAAGTTGCTAGCCTGTCGCCTGAAGCATGCCTACCAATCACTTCACTTTTTTGGTTCACTTGCGTCACCAAGACATACTGTTATAGTTGTAAGATTTTTTAATTATTTTTTTTGTTACCTTTGTATGGTGATGGTTTGGACCTGAAAATAAACATTTTTCTTTCTTTCTTTCTTTCTTTCTTTCAATACCCTTAGCTGCCTCTTACAATATCCATAGAATCTGTTGATCAACATCCACACCCCACACCCAAATCCTGCTTGGTTACATCAGGTTCAGAACCCAGTACACCAAACCAATATGTCTTAAAGCCACGCCTCCCACCGGACCTCGTCTGACCCAATGACCTATGCAATGAGCGAATTCTCTTGCGATTAGCTTGTGAAATTACGCCTGTATTTGATGATAAATTAGTCCACGATTAATTGGTGAAGTTATTGATTTTGATTTGGACTCATTTCGGGAATTCATTGCAAAAATTCTTTTTTTTTTCAAGTGTATCTCCAACAAAATGAAGACCATCGACTTTTGGAATTTTCTTTGGTCTTCAGCAAAGCAGAGCATTGTTCCAAAAGTTGCAAAAACATGCCATTTTATTAATGGATTGTTTTAAATTTCTTTTAAATCTTGGCATCCTAGGAGCTAGAACAAAATATACCATCATTCCTGCAAAAAACCAGTCTCAATCTAATTCCTTTGTCGCATCTTATGACATCCACGGAAGAAATGAAGAGGTATTATTCTAAACCCATTACCACATCAGTGATAAGGGATAGTTTGAATCCTAGAAATGTGCAGTATTAGAATCAAGTAAAAGTTGAGCTCTTCTTGATTCTGTCGCCCATATCAAACGGGGGTCATCTTACTGATCTTTTAATGCAGCTGGAGTTAATTTTCTATAAAAGATCTCAATTTTGCACAAGGCAAAGTTCAGCACGTTCCAAAATATTAGTTCAACTCCAACAAAGAAACGACCTTGTTACCTTATCATACAAATCTTCTATTTGGGTAATCAAAACATTGCACGAATCATCAATCAGAGCTTGAGAGGCTGATTTTACAAATCATCTTTTTTTTTTAACCCACATTGGGTAAGATTAAAACAAAAGTACATTTTCTTCATTGAATGTGTTAGGTATAGACCGTGGGCCCATGTAGTAAAAAATATGGGTCATCTGAACCACCAGGTGACCTATCTAGAACGATATAAGGGCATAAAATAATAAGATTCAGCACCATGCCGTCACTTGTAAGCTGTCCAACTGAGTGCAGTTGAGAATTCAAAATTACAACCCTCGATTATTTCCTCTTGTCGCATGATTTTTGTACGGGGTTGCGGAATAATGGATTAGAACTGGTATTGGAATAGTATGAAACTGGTGCCGAATAAAATGTTGAGCCACAAAGTCGGATTTTCTTTTTATTTTCCGACTATTCCCAGGGTAAATTTGGTCGGTTGATTTTTTATGAAACCAGTTTCATATTATTTCAATACCAGTTCTAATCCATTATTCCGCAACCCCGTACAAAAATCATGCGACAAGAGGAAATAATCGAGGGTTGTACTTTTGAATTATCACCTGCACTCAGTTGGACAGCTTACAAGTGACGGCATAGTGCTGAATCTTATTATTTTATGCCCTTATATCGGTCTAGATAGGTCACCTGGTGGTTCAGATGACCCATGTTTTTTCTAAGACGGGCCAGTAGTCTAGTAGATACATACTGTACGATACGCAGTCAGTGAAATTAGATCTTCAGCAGTTTTAAAAATACATAACACAAAACTTCATTGTGAAGTTTCACAGCTAAACACGCCTGTGTTCCCAAAGTTTTGGTTTGATCTATGCCACGGACATCAATTCCTAAATGCTATTGGCAGAGAAGACTAAACGGTACATAAACTATAGAGTAGCCATTTCTAGCATACTTCTGCTAATCCAGTTTGGAAATATACATATATTTTTTTTTCTATTTTATTAGGTGGAATGAAATCACGATTTAAAATTTGGCAAAATAAATTAAAACAAATGAGTCGAGGCATTGCATTGTCCAGTACAGACCAATAAGACACGTATTTTGCATCACCATTTTGATTGCACCTTGTGCTTATAATGATGTATGTACGTATATCGAACGGATGTTGTTTTGTGAAGCCGGTCCCAGAATTGTATAGCAAATGGCAGACCATTTAGAGAAAAAAGAGATTTGATAGCATCTCGTGATGTTAATCTACGGTGAATTGAAATCAGACCTACTAATGTGTGTTTTGAAATGCATGTAATCGGATTGCTTGAACGGTCTATCAATGGAGTGGGTGATAAGAATTAGACAGAGCTGTTATATACATACAAGATCATCTTTAATAAAGTTTAAAGCTTCTTATAGCATATTTTCTACGATTTTGGTAAAGAGGTACAATAGTGACAGGTAGCTGTCACTTAAAATATACCTACCGAAACTTATTTCCTTGGTCGCATCTTTCGACGTACAGATAAATAATAGAGAAGTGTTTAAGTTTTTTTTTTCAAATGTTGTGTTAGTATCACAGATTTATATCGAACTAGATGACTCAAGTGTATGTACTTTGCGTGCCAAAATGGAGCCAAAAGGAAGAGCAATGCTCCTCCTTTGACGCGATTTCATTTAGTTTTATAACACTTAGATTAGGTTTTACTGCCTAGATACAGGATAACTTGAATAAGGCGGCATCATCTATGAATGGGTTTCACTCGGACTGTCAATTCCCATCGCTAAAGCGCTCATGTGACGATTCCTCTCTTAGAGAAAAAGTGACACGCTTGGTTTACATACAAATGCAGGAACTCGCGGTATCTAGTTCGATATAAGTCTGTGGTTAGTTTATAATATATTTATTGGCCTAACACAACATTTGAAAAAAAAAACTTTATCAAAAACCGTTTAAAACTTAAACTCCCGACATACCTACATCAGATACTAATCTTACAAATCTTAATCATAATCTTACAGCATAAATGTCCTGAAGCGTCAACAACGAAATTATAAATGTTAATCTAATGCAGAGAGATTCGACGGCGATGCATCCTAATCGAAAGATCTGAATCAAAACAAATTTAACTTTGCCACTGCAAAGGCTCTGTCGACACTCGAAATCATGAAGCTGTCTTTGTAGAAGTTGTGGTTCCAGATTTTGCTGATGGTAAAAGTAAGTTTGTGGTTGTAAATCGACGACCTGCGCCGACGGCGGTCTCAGTACATGACGCCATACTTGGAAGCGTTGCATTTGTGCGTACAAAACTATTCCAAAGTTTGGTTTGGTTGCAAAGTGTAGTTCAAAAGATTTCAAGAGAGGTACATACATACATACATCACATCTGTATTCCCAAATGGGGTAAGCAGAGCGCACGAAACTGTACATAGACAAAACCATGACTATTTCACGTTTAGTGGCCACCTCTGGCATATTTTTTAGGTTTTGAGCGGACGGGTTATAATAGTGACAGGTTTCTAGCCTATAACCTAAAACATGCCTTAACCTATTTCATTAGTCAAATTTTACGACATCCACGGAAGAAATGGAGAGGTGTTATTCTAAGCTTGACACCACAGGACAGAATAACAGAGGTATTTAAACTTTCTAAAATGGACGTGTTATTATAACTGAACCTAGCAATACTGAACGAAGATCGTACACTTAAGAAGCAATGTAAGAAAAAGTGCAAGTATAATGTAAATGTAGAATCACCACAAATTATCAAATTAGATAATTGTGGAGCTTATTGCTAACACCCAAACTCTGTTATACAAGCTTTTTACAGAGCTAAACCCAACTTTTCCAACTCTTTATATTGCCCAGAAGTATCAGCCACACAAAAAACTTTAATTCATGGTCTACCAACATACAAACATAACTAAACAGAAGCACAAAAGCTTTTACAAACATAGTCACGCACGAGTCAACAACATTCCACGATGACCAATCGAGAGCTACCATTGACATGAAAGAGATCATTAAAAATTGAATGGGGTCCTTACATGGATTTGACTTTGGAGAGTTCAAACTACGCGACCTTGTCTAAAAAGGAAGCTTTGGCGAACTAAAATTAGTTGTACTTTTTGATACATTTAATGATTTAGACCATTTAGAGGATATTTTCCTTTGCAATGACTCCGCTATTCACAAATCTATGGGAATTGAGGTAGTGACGGCAACAGATGAAAAACGTGAAGTAAACTAATTGATGTAAGCTCTAAAGTAAGTAGCATGTCAATTTTGTCTCAACTTTCAAATATATAACAAGAAATAATAGATATACAGTCAACAACAAAAGATATCTACACGGTCAAAATACCAAAAATGGAAACGCTCAAATTTATTTATTTTTTATTTTATTTTTAAAACAATACAATTTACACAGCATTACAGACTTAAATCTAATGCACTGCGAAATGAAACTAATTATTACTTATGGAAAAGAACATAAACTTAACAAAAGAAAACAGTTATCAGACAATTAAAAGCAGAATTATTAAATCCCAACATAGCTAATTACTAATTTAAAATTTACTAATTCCTTTTTTCTAAACTCAGAATTTCAAAATGCCAAAAAAATAAAATTCCAATTGCCACAAAAACCAAATTCATTAAGCCGAAATTTAAAATTTCGATTGTATTATTATTTCGACTCTAAGTTATATCTATCTAGAAAGAATTCACCAAACATTCTAGAAATTTCAATGAAGACCTACTATTACGGTATGCACGAATGGATGCACCATTTAAGGTCCCGGTCATAGTTCAAGTTCTTGAGTACATTTCTGAGCATTCGTTCACAAACTTGCGAAATGATTCATTTTTCTAGCCTTGATATTACAAATGGAACATCCTGTCAATGCGCCATGTATACCAACTTATGTATGCTGATGCTCACCTTCAATTTGAAAGCGATTTGATCAGATATCGATGGATTGAGCGGTAAACAAAACTTGGTGAATTTAATGCTAGAAATGTATCAGACCAATGTAGAGATTATTTGCTAATTGCATAATTTAAATGGCAATAAGACAATAGAACATTCGATTTGGCATTTAGGAACAAAGCTTTCTATGCCAGTAATGATGTACCATTATTAAAACTAGTATTTGCAAGACATTAAAAATAATTAATCATGTGTTACTCAATGAACTATTTCAACTGCATTTAAAGTCTTTCTTTCTCTATGGATTATTTTTACTCGCTATTCTTTTTGCCAATTTTTTTTTATTTATTTTAAATTATGTGTACTAACTTTCAAGTAAATCTCACGATCCGTTGAAAAGTTCCCTTCTGCTGAGAAGGTCTTGACTGGGCCACCAGAATTCTGCTACCAGAATAATTAGTCTAATAAGGTTAGGAAATCACCTCGGAATTCGAGAT
>BHDV01010167.1:0-28502 GCA_005406045.1 Adoxophyes honmai
GCGAAAACTCTTGGCCCAAACGGACGCCGCCCTCACCAAATTCAGGCTTGAAACACAAACTTCAAACTCGAACACCACTCCAAATTCCCCTGGAACGGAATGCCCAGAATTAATAAGATAAAGAGAAAAGAGGTTATGACGGGACGGGTAGCTACGTAAACCCTAAATTACTTACCTGGGTGGAGGGGTAGCCTTTCTCGAAACAACGAAGAGCGCGTGACTAACTTTCAACACCCAGGGGAAATGGTCACAGCCCCGTCACCGACTACGCTGTAAACAATAAGACGAATAAAAATATTGAACGGAAAAATGGATACCAACAGAGGTTCAACTGCAGAATCCCTTACCATGCGACATTTGGCGTCGCGTTTGCGAAAGAGGAGTATTCCCCAACGAGAATGCAAAAGCAATGGCCGCGCAGAAAAATTAGAGCGTCATTCCGCTACGTAACTCGAACGGTGTTGCCAGTTCTGAAACATCATTTAATACTAAACGTATAAGTAAAAAGCACAGAAGCCCTCGCTATTTTTATATTCGCAGGAGACAGCTGAAACAAAATTTAATAACAAAGAAAACAAATTAACTAACTCGGTAAGTACCGCGACCACTAGAAAACAGCGGTCGACGGATAAACTCGGTCTGATACACGGCAACACCACGGCCTATAGTTTTAAATGTTACACTACTGGAAGAAAGCAAAGAACAACGTATCCATACAACCTTGATTAAAATCATAGACAACCGAAGGTAAAGGGTTGGATTTTTTTTATGTTACAGTAGAAAATATATTTTGACCTGGAATAGAAGACTGATTTATATAGAATCAGTAAGCAGTCATAGAAATGTTATTAGGTGGTATACATATTAATAATTTTCTTCTCCAAATATTTCATTAATAGGAGTCGGCAATCGGTGGCACGCACGTCGCATGCGGTTCGCTGCTTGCCTTTTTGCGGCCTGCAAAATTGGGTTTCATTATTATAGCACTTTAATCCTACTGTATCAAAATCATACGTAAATGGGGCCTGTTTCTACATCAGTTTGCCGATTTGCGGTCCTTGTTTGCAAAAAGATTGCCAATCAGTATTGTAAGGAAAGGGATGGTATTGATTTAAATAGTTCAGACGCTTGTATATAAAACATTCAAAGACTTCAGTTTCAAGAAAACTTCATTGTACAGTCACGAACCGGGATTGTTGAGCCACTTGCCACTGTTTGCAATTTAGACGTGTAATCAATGACCGATGTGACCGACTAGATGTTAGCTATTAGCTTAGCTTAGTATTACACGACCAAGTTACAAACATAGGTAAGTGGCTCAACAATCCCGGTTCGCGATGGTACTCGAAAATCAGGCAGTGCTATTCAATAACTTTAATTTTGCTTTTACAGCTTTCTCGAAACGACGGAGGCGGCGTTCAGAAGCCAGTTTGCGCTAACTCTGCTCTTCAATGGTTGCATAATTTGCTGCACCGGAGTGCAATTCTTTTCGGTACTTCAACTCGATCACCCTCTTTAAGTTTTAGAACGTAGTGTTCTTCTTAGCCAGTGCCAAATGCTTACTATCAGTTCTAAAATATACAGGTAACTCAAGTCTTACATCAGTAGGCTTAACACAGCAACACGATCGAGTTGATTCGCGCGCGGGATATACTACCTGACAATAATTTTAGACGTGTCTAGTTAGACAGTGACAGGTATAGTCTATCTCGCGCGCTACTCTACTCGCGCCACGTCGTGCTAAGCCGGCGGGTCTCTTGAGCAGTGCACATTTAACAGCCACCGTAGTTCTAAGATGAAGCGCTACAGCCGAAACATGTCGAGCTAAACTCGATTTAAAACGTAAGTTGCCCGGTATATTTAATTATGCGTGAGTGTCACGATAGTTTCATTCACAAAATAAATGTCATTTTAAACACCACAGACCAGTACAATGGCATTACAAAAGAACTGATAGGGTAGAAAACAGGCGGTCTTCCAGACAAACCTTGATATACAGGTAAAAAGGCTGTTTTGAACACTAATCACAGTAGGTATACGACTGTATTTAGTTATGTGCAATTTGTATGTAATTAGAAATAATATTCTATTTATTAAACCCAACAGTAGGCTCGTCTTTCGATTAACTGAATTTTCCTACATGATTTCTAGATCGAGTCTTTGACGAAGAATTGGGTCGATGTCTTTTGGGTGTTGGCGTATTTACAAATATTCATTATGATCCAATTCGGCGATTGCTATTTCGGAAACGCTGTGTACAAAAAGGTATGTATTGTATACGTATACATAATAAGGTAAAAATTAATATTTACTAACTATTTTTAACATCAAAATTGACTTGATTGGATAACTATTTTGAAGAATTGTATTCACCTCAACGCTGCCTTCACAATTGAGCCATATACTGTAGAGCCTGTTTGGAATTATCACGTAGACTGGCTGGCATTCTAAAATATAAATTTTCATGAAAATTACAATTCACGAAAACTGTGTTTTCATAAACGGTCCACAGACAAACAATTTACAACTAACACAGACTGGACATTCATTAACGACTAAAAAACCTAAGGTGACTACAGAAGAATAGGAAGGATCTTCCATCTTTTTAATTTAGTTAACTTATCAGAAGCAGTTCTAAAGTTGTGATCCTGTTTTCAGAGCACTGAAGTGGCTACAGTCGCATTTGGATGCCCATGGTTGACATTGTCAACGGATTCGAAAAGAAACCTGATATTATTCATGGCAAGAGCTCAGAAGCCCTTGTTAATCACTGCTTATAATCTCGTACCCATAACGCTGCCAACGTTTACCAAGGTGATCTGTCACTTACCTCATTATTTAACTTTTTAAATTTACAAAAGCAAGGTGACACAGAAAGGCAGAAAGATATTTATAGC
Organism: Adoxophyes honmai; assembly: GCA_005406045.1. Lineage (NCBI taxonomy): Eukaryota > Metazoa > Arthropoda > Insecta > Lepidoptera > Tortricidae > Adoxophyes > Adoxophyes honmai. The sequence continues at coordinate 2,898 of BHDV01010167.1, forward strand.
CTGCCCAAGAGATTAAACGCGATTTGTTATCGTCCGTGTTACATACTTACTTACATCATAGTCGAAAGCGTAAAAAATTAAAATAGACGAGACAGAAAGATTTTTACTTCGATTATGTAGACGCTTTAGTTGTCATATTTTTATATTAAACGACTTTTCAATTTAGATTTAAGGCAACGTACAAGTATCCAGAAAAAAAACGTGTTTTGAAATAAAAAAATATTGTGATTGATTGAGCAAAGGACCTAACTATTAAGTCCACGTTAGGTCTAACGTAAATTCCCTTTTGACGCACAAATTACTTAGGATGACATGTCGAAGAAAATGGAATAGACACGTAAATTAGTGGACCGACTCGAACTCCTAAGAATGAATAAATGGTTAATGATTAGAATTTTGGGTTACTGTTTTTAAACACTATTGTTCTATAAGTAAGTGACGGCCGGATAGCCCAGCGGTTAGAGAACCTGACTGTGAAGCTTGAGGTCCCGGGTTCGATCCCCGGTTGGGGCAGATGTTTGTATGATGAATACGAATGTTTGCTTTCGGGTCTTGGATGTTTATCTATATATAAGTAAGTTTATCCGTTGTCTAGTACCCATAACACAGGCATTAAATTGCCTACTTTGGGACTAGGTGATTGGTGTAAAAATTGTCCAATGATATTTATTTATTTATTTATTTATTTTATTTACTTATTGTAGCTGGAATCTACATAAACGTGATAAAATCTGACCGCTGCGGATTACAAATGTATTGTCGGTCGAATGTTGACGAGACAGTTGATTATAGAGATCTGGAATTACAAAACCAGCTCTAACCAATGTTTCATATTTTACCTTGACTAAAGTTCATACAACGCAATAGTTAAAAAAACACAGTGCAATGGAGCTCGCTTCTAAAATAAATCAAGATTAATTGGAACGACACAAATTTACAGTACGTAGGTTCATACATCACGCCTGTATTACCAAATAGGGTAGGCAGAGCATACGAATCGTTACATAGTCAAAACCATGACTATTTCATGTTTCTACATAAGTTAATGGTATAATAGTGACAGGATGCTAGTCTGTCGCCTAAAGCATATCTTAACCTATTTTATCCTTAGTCGCCTCTTACGACATCCACGGGAGAAATGGAGATCTGTTATTCTAAACCCGACACCACTCGGCAAATTTACAAAAGAGTACCAAAATTTCACATTATTTTGTAGTAAATATTTGCATCATGCAAATGCATTATTTACTTGCGTACGAGCTCGTTTACACTGATTTGTGTATTCAAACATAGTGCCACGTGTGATGGATGACACTCTTATTTATTTTGGTTCGCTTCGATCGCTTAGCAATACAGTAGAACCCGTTTAAGACGATCACGTTTAATACGATTTCTCGCTTAATACGCCACTTTACGTCAGTCCCTGCAACTTGAGACATATTTTCATACATTCTTTAACGCTTAATACGATTCGTCATCCCGTTTAATACGCCGGAGCCCGAGCCAAGATGCTCGTATTGTCAATATCGAGAGATCCTGTTCGAGGCATTTGCTCCCTTCAGCGGGGTCTTCCCGCTCCCGAGTGGACCCTCAGGCATCGTTGGTCGTCTTCTGCGCTAAGTCAGACTTCTGGTCCTCCATTCAGTGACGTCGCAACCCGGTTTTAAAAGGCGTGTTCCAGTGGGCCGTCCTGAGCCGGCTAGTCACTCCAGGCGTGCAGAGTGGCTAGCCGTTTCAAGAGAAATACTACTGGGTTCTGGCCGGCTTGGATCTCCTGAATGAGCAAGATCAGCTCCTGTGTCGGCACTCTCTCGCCTTCAGAAGTGTCCGAGCTTCGCTCCGTCTTCTCCTTTCCGGGGCGGGCGGTGACCGCTTGGCTCGACCCGGCTGTAGGTGCGGGCTGACCTCGGCGGAGGCTGCCATCTTGGCTTTTTTGCCTCCGCGCTTACGCCTTCTCTATTGACAGAAACAGCTGCCATCGTTGGCTTGGCATGTGGAGTATACATATATACCAAAATTAAAACATGTTGTATGTTCTATTTTCCCTTTCCCGCATAATACGCTTTCTCGCTTAAGACGCGTTTTTGTCAGGGTCCCTGAGAAATCGTCTTAAGCGGGTTCTACTGTAGATATTAAATGCATGTTCATTGATATTAATAATAAAATGCCCCTTTTCAAGTGTACAGCTAGTGTAAAAACCGTCAAAACATTTAGATTTTTCATATAAAAGAAAACTTCACAATGTCCTGAAAACCATTTTCTAAACTATCCCAATTGTTATTAGCTGGCGGGTTCTGCTACTGAGGGCTGATTCAACCAAATGAGAATAATTTAGTTCCGGAAAAAGTCACTCTTGACTCGCGAGTTAATTAATTTTTAAATGATCGAACTTTACAGCAATAAAAATGACATATCATAATATTAGAATTAAAGTGCAAGCACTGAGGAGTCTACTTTATTAGTACTGAATCTTGTTTCAATCTATTTTGATAACTTAAGTACCTATGTGGCCACCTATTTCTTCAACAAAAAACGTTATCTACATCAACAGGTGTCAAAATCGCACTAACGAAGTTACTCAGATCGGTTGCATAAATGCAACTTCCAACTTTCTCTGCGGACTTCTATCCCCAGGCATGACATCTGCCTGGAGAGAGATCTCTCTAACAGTCTAACAGAGTCTTTCCCACAAATAAACGGAAACGCAATGGCCACCCAAACTTTCCACTTAGCACTATTGTAATAAGTTCCCGAATATTCAGTCTATTTTCCATTTATTGCTGCTTAATATAAAGCAGTAGCCCCGCTCGGCTTCATTCAACGCGGAATTAGTAATTGGAATTTTGAAGTATTTTAACAACTTCCAACAGAACCTCCTAAGTAATTAATCCAGAACTTTTCAATTCTTTTTAATGAGATAATAAATTGCGAAGTCTCATCTTTCATCGATTTTCATTGTGCGTTGCTGAACTTTGTTGGTCTGCCATATCTAAGGGTTTTACCAGACCCATCGATCGCTTGTCAATGGACGGCATCGGTAAATGGACTGATCTGCTAGCTTTTATTGATCGACACATACCGGTCGACTAACAAATAAATCGATTGCTGGTCGATGGCACCGGTCGACACTGATCGATTAACCCCGGTTATATTCCATTCTATTATTTCGTTCTTCCATCAGTCTATGGCATAGATCGATTTATCTGGTAGAAACTATCGATCGACGTCGACTATTTCATTCTACCATCGATTCATGCCGTCGATCGATGATCGATCGATTAATCTGGTAGAAACTATCGATCGACGTCGTCTATTCCATTCGACGATCGATCGATCGGTTTGGTAACACCCTAACTGTCCTGTGGAAAGAATATACACCACTATTAACCTGTCTGGTCTTGTATTGCCAGGGTAATCTTCACGAGATAACTGATATACTGACAAAAGGGCAAAGGGTCTTAGAAGACAGGTCCCCACCTATAGGTATAGCAGTTTATCGCGAACGGCGAAATTTGAGCGTAGATAATATGTTTCGAATACAATAGACGTCATAGAGCCCATATTAGTTTACTTAGTGAAACGTGATTTGATATAGAACAAGTAGGGGTTCGATGTTAAATTGAATGGGGGTTTCGATTATTAGTTGACCTAGTTACTTACATCACGCCTATACGCCGAATGGGTAGGCAGAGCAAACGAAAAGTTACACGGTGAAAACCATTACTAATTCACATTTCGTGACACTTTTAGCATAATTTTAGCATTACATAGAGAGAGATACTATAGTTACTTGTACTATTATCTATTCTGTGCTATAGTACTGGTTGGTAGCTTGTCACCCAGCAAAGCAGGAAGAAATTTTGTATAATAATACAAACGTTCGGTGTAATAACACCGAAGAATATAAGTCCATGAGATTTCGGGTAGAATAACACTTTTCAATTTCTTTCACGGATGTTAGAAGATTCTACTAATGAAATAGGTTTAGGTATACTTTAGGGGACGGGCTAGCAACCTCTTAGTAAGTATTATACATTTTTTGACGATTTTTAAACCAAAAATTATGCTAAAAGTGGCTGCGATTCATGTAATAGTCATGGTAATGACTGCATTTTTATGTCACCTTCCTTACGTTCTGCCTCATACACAGGCGTGATTGTATAAAATATTAAAAGAGACGTTGAAGAATAGCTCTCTAATGTCGATTAACAAAGCAGTAATTAACGTAACCGTAATTTATATTTCAGGTGATGAATTGGACCTACAAAGCGTTCGCAGTAATGAACGAGATGAAGAAATAAACAATTACAGAATTACTTATTAACACTAAAACGTACAATCTTCGCCGTAGGATTTCATCGTCCAACAAAGAAAGAAAGTTATTCTTTATTCTATAAGTATTAAGAACTTACACCTCGTAATGGTTTTTAGGAGCGCTTAGGGGCGATCAGTTAGCCTTTGTGAACACTTCATTAATTTCAAATAAATGTTACAAAAATACTGCCTCTAGTTTTATTGTTGCCTGGAGCATCGTCTGTGTGGAAGTTAGTAACAGAAGCGTATTGTTTATTGTCATAATAAATAAATTATCTTCTTATTACGTTTCATTTATTAAGTGAAAATGTGATGAATTTTGATAATGTTAAGAAAACCGACAGAAAGACCATGGAATTTTCTAAGGCATACATCATCATACATCACGCCTGTGATTCCAAATGGGGTAGGCAGGGCATTTGAAACGTCATACAGTTAATTTTAGGTTTTAAATTAGTAAATACAATAGATGACCGATGCTAGTCTGTCGCCTAATACGACCGTCTTGAAATAAATCGAGCAGTGTTATACTAAACATGACACCACATAGGAAGTTTGTTTAAACTATACCGTTGACTCTTTCAAGGCCTATCTCTTACGATGCAACTAATAAATCCGTGTACAGATTGCCGTATCATACTAAGTGCAAGCACATTGTACACAACCTGATTGATTGCAGCCGGCCGCAGCCGCGTCTGATTGCAACAAACATTAATTGTCACTAATGGATGATTTGCAATTTCTGTTATGGTGATTCCGATCTCGTTTTCAATGTAACATGGTTAGCGGATGATAAGTAGATAATAAATGAATGATGCTTGTATTGGCAAATAGGCAGAGCAAACAAAACACTACACAAAGAAAACCGAGACTACTTTACGCTTCTTGTGCCACAATGCGTGTAGATTTATGTATTTTTCAAGTAATATGCTACTTGTTATATGTCTTGTATTATGTGTATGGTGTGGTGTCGGGTTAGAATAATCTCCATTTTTTCCGTGGATGTCGTAAGAGGCGACTTAAGAAATAGATTCAGGTAGGTATGCTTTAAATGAGGCTAGCAACCTGTCACTATTATGTCTGCCAGCTTAAAACCAAAAAATATGCTAGAAGTGGCTACAAAACATAAAATAGTCATGGTTTTGTCTACGTAGCCTTTCGTGTGCTCTGCCTATTCCGAATCTTTATTCGGCCTTTACGCCGCTTTTTTATTACGCCTTTGCGTTTACTTAGTAGGTAATTGACAGTATAATCATACGACAGATTCGGTACAACTACACAGTTACGTTACACTGCCATTGAAAAACATTAAAACCTAAACTAGAAAAGTGACAAAATATAATGTAAAAAGTCTGCATCGCAGCCAGTTGCCAACATCATATATTCGTCCAGCTGACTAGTCTATGATACAGTATGTACATGTAGATTAGAGAGTCCAAAAGTGGCGGGTGTCGAAAGCACGACCGCCGCGTGACACGCAGCTCTGCTGCGCTGTCGCTGCGACAACCACAATTCAATGTGTGCTCGAACAAAAAAATAGAGTTAAGAGTTTTTTCCTGTAATATCACATCTTAGCACTAACGCCACCGTCTGGTTATTTGAGGTAATATTAAAAATACACACTGTATAATGTAAAAAGTCCGCACCGCAGCCAACTGGCAACTGCCAACATCATATTTTCGTTCAAAGCTGACTAGTCTATGATACAGTATGCACATGTAGATTAGAGAGTCCAAAAGTGGCGGGTGTCGAAAGCACGACCGCCGCGTGACACGCGGCTCTGCTGCGCTGTCGCTGCGACAACCACAATTCAATTTGTGCTCGACCTGTCACAATGCCCAGGATTGTTGCGAGATATTATTTCGAACTTCCGTTAAAATGCGGAAGTTCTTTATTTTAACCACGATAGTATAATTTTATTCGAGTGCTCGACGCTGTACTAGTGTATGGCATGGGCATTCTACGTCAAAGCCATATGGGTTAAATTGAAACTAATATGCACTTTTTTCATTCAAACTTAAACGTTGGTACTGTGGGATAGATTAAAATAAAAATAAATCTATGTATTTATTTAAATAACTACTGTCATCATATAAAACATTTCATAAATCTGCGTTGATTTCGTGCATATCGTAAGAGTTATTGCCTTAGAAAATAGGTTAATGCATGCTTTAGGAGACATGCTGAATCTATAACTATTGTATTTTTTTTTTCATTTTTCAATCAAATCTAAAAAACTATGCTAAAGTGACTTGGAAACGTGTATTAGCCAAACTTTTAACTATCGCTTGGGAATACGGACGTGATGTTTATGTACCATCGCGAACCGGGATTGTTGAGCCACTTGCCATTCTTCGCAAATTAGACGTGTAATCAATGACCGATGTGACAGACTAGATGTCAGCTATCGGATTAGTACTACGCGACCAAGTTACAACCATAGGTAAGTGGCTCAACAATCCCTGTTCGCGATGGTACGTTTACTAGATTCTGCTTCAGATGAACATTTTATTTCTTTTTCTTTCATAGACATTTAGACATATTATCCTACAAACGACACAAAGGATAATATAATATTTTCACTTATTCTTTTCAAGTTTTGCAGACGCTCCTCTTAAATAGTTCGACACTTTACTGACAGAGAACTATCATAGTTATTTCGGGGCACACCAACTTGCAACAAGAAGAGATGTATCAATGTCTGCTCGGTGCTTCAGCACTCGGGGGAATGAAATATTTTGGACAATGGGCAAAGATTGAGGAGGCGTCCAAAGTTCAACGGCCTTATTCCTGAGCTGCAGTTTTTGACACGATTTTTGTACAAATTTCTGTTGCTTTTTTCGATTCTTTAGTGCTTTCGAGCACGTTTTACTTCCTAGAAACGTGTTCTTCTGAAACGACCTGAGCGCTTTTAAAAAAGATTTCAGCACTCAGGCATAAAGAGCAAACGTGCTATTGAAGTTTTTAACGATTTCTCAAATTGATTTCAGCTTAATTTTCTTAAAAACGCTTAAACTGGTTTAGAATTCAATTAGTAATGGGGCGATTACGATTAGTTGTTCACTTAATGAGGTCACTGCTCATGCTGCAAACTACATCTGTCAGCAAACGTTGTTTTTACACTCAACCTAATCAGACTGCGGCACTGTGATACTATTGCGGTTGCCGCATGTAACTTATAGCGCTTCTTGTGGCTCTAGGTGCTATAATTGCCGCTTTAGGCATTATAAAAATAATAGCAAAGACAAAATATAACTTACAGCCAACAATCAACAATTTATAAGCATTCCTATCAACTAATCCCAAAGACGTCTGGTTACGGTAAATACTCGCGGCGGTAGCCCGTCACATTCCACGTTGGTAATTCCTAAAGAAACCATATTAATACCCGGCAAATCCGCCTATTCCGCAAGATCGAGTGGAGTGGGCACCTCGAGAGATCAGATTTCGCGTCAGATTGTTTGCCAGTGCGATTCGTTAGTAAATAGCTTTTCACAGTTCGCTGCGAACACTTGGCAGGAAAAGTTGCGAACTATACGTGGCCGAAAGGTCGTTTGGTGGAATTGAATCGGATTCTCCACTGGATTGTTTCAGGATAGTTCTGATTTCGCTTACGTTTGGATGTTTACCTGTAAATCGTTAAATGTTTTCGGGTAATTGCCAGGTGGAAATGCCGTGCGATATTATTGGCTTAATTACAAAATATACAGGTTATCAAATTGTATTCGTATTATTTTGTTACTTGTTTTAACCCGTTGATTGGAAAACGAATAGGATATGCTGATTTTATCGTGCAAAAATTGTTTAGACTCTCATTCTGAGAAATACCGTTAGGTACGTGCTATTTAATATTGTTTTATCTTTTCAAACACTGTCATCTTTATTTCTAGTTTATATTCAGACTAAGTTTTTGTGTGTTTTGTATTATGTTGACATAGAATGTTACAAGAGATTTCTTTACAAAACTGTATTTTATAACATTATCCTTACAGAGATACTCATTTAAGCTAAGAAACATTAATGAAGGCAATGTTTTAATATAAAATTATGCGCGTCATTTAGAAGTTACAGAAGACGTGCACAAAACTTTATCACTTAAGTAGTTCACCGTGCTTACCTGGCGCCAGTAGCTTGAGAAATATGGTTGTCAACATTAAATTTAAATTATCTACGGTCTAGATAGGCATCCGTGTCAACCAAGTGCTGTAATAAGCTAGGTTATTAATAGTACAAGTTACTTTTGAATTGCTAAAAGTTGTAAAATTATACGTGCCTTTCAGCATGATGATATAGTTTTAGACGGTTCGTTCTTATTCTCATACCCCATTATGGCATGCCACTGCTAAGCAGAGGCCTCAACTTTCTTTTTCCGCTACCCTATTTCGTCATTCATCTTGGTTTTCAGTTCGTCTTGTCATCTTCTCACTGTGCTTATCTACCTACGTATTCAATTTTAATTTTCCCAGCTGGTGGTAAGTTTGACATAACCATAATCTAAATTAGCTTCAAATGCACTTTTAGTCTTCCTGTACCTCATATTATTATCATCAAATTTAACAAGTTCATTGCCACACAGACTGTTGCTAACCTATTTATCAACATAACATCACACAATGAGGTTGTTTCCACGCGTTTACCATAATCTGAACGCGCGCCAAGTTATACGTGTTCTTAATTTGCCACAGCATCCACAACAAAGCGGAATGAAATATGATGAGCCAGGAATTCGTTTAACTGTTTAAATCCGAGCACTAAAAGCAGTCGCAATAAAATATTCACACTGGAATGGGCGACTTTTCGCAGCCACTCCGGCAATAATGCCGCCGCATAAAAGATACCGTTTACTTGCGTTTTATGCATCCAACGTGCGAATGCATCCAATTTGCAGTAAAGTAAAAACCTAAGCGTCCACAGGATAATCGACTGCTTCATAATAATAATGCTATCGCCGTAAGGTCTAAAATTGCTCGTAAATCTCGGTGGCAGGCTCTTCGTCTCTCTAAATGGCTCCGACACGTATCGGAGGCGAGTAGGAAAATGAGTGGGTTTCCTGACTCGATTTTTAACGGTTGTTCGCGATGGCGGCGAGCATTTAATTTGTACCTGGCGCTTGGAACGCGTTCGGCGCGGTTTTAGTACCCTTTTAATGTTTCTTTGTCTGCTTAAGGTAGTAATAATTTGATCTGTTTACTTCACGAGTTCATGATGACGGGCTATAGTTTTCTTGTAGGCTTGTGTGAACAGCATTTGGAAGCTTGTTTCTGTAATATTTCTTCGAAAAATATTTCGCACATCGATTGGTTTGCCAACTATTTTATGACACAGGTAGCCATGGTGACGTCTCCTGAGTCACCCACTAAAATTGTGATTTCCTAGGATATAATTAGCAGTAAGCTAAAGGATACCATCAGATCTTTATATCGAGATTAGCTCGACATGTTTTGCGCTAATTTGTGACCTATCATCTGGAGTAACGCGCCACGAAGGCGGATAGACGGTGGGTTACACACGATGGGTTAGATGGGACAGTTCTAATATCTTCACATATTTCTGAAAATGAAGATTTTGACATACAGGCAAACCGGTAGACGGACGACGAAGTGATCCTTTAAGGGTTCCTTTTGTAGAGACAAGGAACCCTAAAAAGTACAAAATAACTCAAAAAGAAAGAATCACTCTAATTTGAGTACAACCGCAGGCATTATAATTAAGTTAACAATGTAATAAAAGGTAGAAAAAACGTTTTACAACCCAATCTAAAACTGTCGTTATCCAAATAACGCTAAATCATCGTGACTCGATCGAAACGTTGATGAAATTCAATGACGGCGCAGTTCCGCTTTCGTTTCAAATGCGTATTTTTAAATGTTATTTGCTTACACTGACAAGGTAATAAACCTTTGGTCGTTTTCAAAATTAGTTCTATTGCCGTTTAAGATCGAAAAATCTACTTCAGAACTACAAAACTACATACCTCACGCCTATATTCCCTAATGGGACAGGTAGAGCATACGAAACGCTACATAGACGAAACCATGACCATTCCAGTCGTAGCCACCCACAGCAAACTTTTTAGATTTTAAGTTAAGAAGCGGCACAATAGTGACAGGTTACTAGCCCTTCGCTTAAGATTTACCTAGATCCATTTCATTAGTCTCCTTTTATGATCAACGGAAGAAATGGAGAGGTGTTATTCTAAATCCGACAACATAGGGGAAACAAAATAATTACGATTATTTGAATCTTCTAAAAGTTCCTTGACCCACCGCAGAACTTTGTCACAATAAACGTAATAAAAAAAATCTTAGTCAAAAAATGCAATATCACTATAAAGTTCACTGTAAATAGATTCTGTGTTGGATCAGGAACGCCAGACTAAGGATCCTTTGTCTAATAGTCGGATATTAAAAAAAAAAACGATTAAAAAGACCAATACTTAAGAATGTATCGTAGGCGTGCCTTTCAATTCTGTTTAATTGCCAAAGGCAATACTTTTAATAATTTAAAGGGATAAATGTCAATTAACCTAATTGCTCTGAACTGAAATAAATAAGCCTATTAAGCCTTCAAACGAGTTAAATATTTACTCCAAAATACGATCTAGATTCATCGTTTTAGGTGATTTAATTTATAAAAGTTTTTACTTGGAATTGTAGCTTCAGTGTTTTAGCTGGTTATTAAATATCTTGGGGAAATAAATCCATCGCTATTTCAAGAAGTAATTGAGGAAGAATACATCTACATTATAATCATGTCTGTATTGTAAAATAAGTTGTCTTCTTGTAATCTGTGTGTCAGGTATGTTTGAGAAGATAAAACTGAACAGATTTTGATACTTTTTTCATCACTCAACAGACAAAGTTTTCCGGATTGTATTTTGTAAAATAAAAATGTATAAACTATAGATTGAAATTAGAAGCACCCGATACCAGTTATGATACGATAATGAATGTAGATGAAGTGAAAAAAGCATTCACGCATTAGGCTCAATTCACACCAGAAGAGCAGCGCAGCGGCGTAGCAGAGCGCAGTTTCAGTGTCATGAGAATTTCAACTTTATTTTCATAAGACTTATTATCGCACGAGAAACTCTAACGATGCGCGCGGATGCCCGCGGATCCGCGGGAATTCCAGCGCATTCCATAAACAAAGCCGTGCGACTGCGCGAGCTGTCGCGGGAATGCCCGAGGATGCTCGAGTAGTCGCGACGGCCGCTGTCAATACATAATATGTCAATATGTCAATAATTATGTAAATTCCAGCGACTTCCTACGCATTCCAGCGGCTTCTCGAGCAGTCGCAGGAATCCTCGCGCATTCTCCTCGGAGCGGGTCGCTGCGCTACGCCGCGCTGCGCTGCTCTTCTGGTGTGAATTGAGCCTTTTGCCTGTATTCCTAAATTGGGGAGACAAATCACATGAAATGTTACGAACTCTCTTCTTTCACGACTCTTTCACGTTTCGCGGCAACTTTTAGAACAATTTCAAGTTAAAATTAGATAAAACAAATTGTTACAGGAGAACACTAATTAATTAGTGACAGGAGAAAAGTATGACAGAATAATAGCGTTGTCGCTTTCTTGTCTCTGCCTGTCTTAAAAGGAATTACGTATTTTTATATTCCTTAAAAAATACTGTGTGATGTCGCTATAGAATAACGCTTATTCATTTCTTCCGCGGATATCGTAAGGAACGTCTAAGCAAATAAGTACCTATAGGTATGCTGGGTAGACGACAGGCTAGAAATCTGTCACTATTATACTTCCTCTTCCATTATTAAACCTAAAATTATGCTACAAGTGGATGCTAGCGTGAAATAGTCATAAAGTCATAACCATGGTTTTGTCTGTCTTTGCCTACCCCATTTGGCAATACATATATGCGTGATTATACATACCTATGTATGTATTAAAAATGCCATTTTCCCGTGCTATGTGGTGTATTATAATAAAAATGGTGTATGTTGCGGAAATAGTGGCGGTTAAACGGGAGATATCCGGCCGCCGGGCCGGCGGGGCCCGCCGGGGCGCTTCCTGGCGAACTAGGAAGGACGTCCAACTGACATATTGGTATCACTTGTGAAAATGTTGCGCTCCGAGAAAAGTTTGTGCATGTCAATTTGAGAGAACAGCTTGTGGGATCTGAAGTAAGGGCGTAAGTTTTAGGGTGGTAAATTACAATTATATAGTAGTAATGGTAACATTTAACACTTTCAGGTGTACAAGAACAAAATGTAGTGATACGGATACAGTCAAATCTTTACGCATCGCAAACGCTGAGCGCTGTATTATTCCCTTTGGAATACGAAGCACCGTTCGATATTTTAAAACCGACTGCGCCAAGTCGAGAGGATACGTGGGACAAGTCAATCAAACTACGAGGTACGTCCAAGACTGGCTGTTCGTTTATTTAAACATACCCACAATCATAACATCTGACAAGTTCCACATGCTTCAGATCAATTCGTAACTCATCATCAGGAGCAACACGCCACAGTGGCCGTTTTATTCCACTATGAATGAGTGAGTCTCACATAAATTTTGTGTTTATACGAAAAAAAATTCACAAAAGTCGTTTATAAAACTAAACACGCCGTTCGCCAATAATAAAAAATAGTTGAGAGACGAATGAATAATTTATTCGTCATAATCGAAAGATAACAACAGTTCAACCCATCTTAACGAAAGATAATAATCATGAAATAAACAGCAGCATTGCTAAAGGCAAACATCTAAGAACAATAAAACAGTTATTAAGCTAATGTAAGCAAATTGCTGAGTTTGTCGTGCTCAAGTCGGCGCCTGCGAAATTACTGTCATGACAATCAAGGAGACAGGTTGTGATACTAATTTGTGGTTGGTTAATGAGATAATTTAAATCCGAATCAGTGTTCCTCTCTCGTTTAAAATTTATAGGAATTCGGGCGTGTGAAGTTCAATGTGTTATTTTCGCTAATTAATAACACGTTCTTTTGTTTCAACTTTAGTCAACTTCCACGAACTCATAAAATCTGTGAGGCAATTATTTTTCGCACTTTTAGCATGTTTTATAGATGAATTTATGTAGCTCGTTTTACATTTCAATTTACGACACACACATAGACATCATGCCTCAATTTCCAAATGAGGCAGATTAGATATAAATATAACGTTTCATAATCTAAGTTATTCTGTTTCGTAGCTACTTATAGCTAAATTTTAGATTTTTACATAGATGAAAGAGATATAATAGCGACAGGTTGGTAGCCTGTCATCTAAATCTAAAGCGTATCTCTAAACCTATTTCCTTAGTCGCCTCTTACGAAATCTCAGCAATACACGGAAATCAATGTACAATTATCATAAAAACCACGTTTTCGTCAATATTTCAAAGAATACGAAGACAATTTGTCAGTCCAGAGGTCGTGAATAAGATTAATGGTGAAATTTCAACTATTCTTGAGAATTGAGATATAAACCGACAGCCATTTGGGTCAAGAGGTCGTCCTCGTTAGGGTAGAATAGGTTGAATTCCAGAGCGCTATGGATCTTCGGTTACCGTAAAAAACCGGTAATTATCATGACTGTAAACGGTAACGAAGCAACTTTAACAATTAGAATGATTTAATGATCATTTCGAGTCTGTCATTAAATATCCACTCAGTTTCAAGGGTTGCGAGCACGGTTATTTAACTCTAGTGCTTTAGGCGATTTAAAAAGTTACAACATACATAATTATATTTATGTACATGAATGTCAAACGTTTTCTCAAATGGGGTAGGCAGAGGACAGGATGTGTGTAGCCGTTTATAGCACAATTTTGAGTTCAAAAATAGATGAAAGAGGTATAAAAGTAACAAGTGGCTAGCCTATCACCCAAAGCATACCTACATAATATTACAAAATAATACATACCCAAATGAGGTTGGAAGAGGAAAGAAATCGTTACATAAAACAACGTTTCGAAGCCACTTCCAGCATAATTTCAGGTTTCAAAACAAATGATGATAATAATAGTGATATATTAAGTCGCCTGTTACGATCTCCACGGAAGAAATGGAGAGGTGTTATTCCAATCTGACACCACACAGACAACACACCAAAAAAAAACAATTTTTAAAAGAGTGATAAACTGTTTTTTTACGTCTCTCGTGTCAACTTTCCGGTATCAAACGCAGTAAACAATTTTGTTAACTATTGTTCCCGCGAGGTGACAATAAAGTTATTTTTTTAAATAAAATAATGGCGTCAGTCAAGTGTTGCATTCACCGCGTCCAAGCGAAAACTTGATAACATTTCCAATACATTGATGTCTATTGTGGACGCTGGAACGAATGCTTTCATGCTTCAGCGGGTATTTTTTGTTTCAAAATTGAATTTGATAGGTACTTTTAGCACTTCAATTGAATAGTAAATTAACGGAACGATTTTGCCATAAATGCCACTGTGGGACAATTCGGCAACATTAAATCAATCGACTGTTAAGCAACATTGAAAAGACACAACTTAATCATAAAATATTTTTTTTTTTGAATTAAACGAGATTTTAATATAGTCCGTAATACAAAATGGTGTATCAAATGATAAAGTTCAGTTTAAGATGAAAAAATTGGTTGGAAAATAAAATCCATGGTGGATCTAGTGAACGGATACCTATTAAAAGATAGAAAGAAAGTTCTTAAGGTTTCGGAAAGTAATCTAAATCTAAACTATAATGTCCTAGGTTCAGAAAATCCTAACAGCACAAAGTGATCCCGCTAGGACGATCAAACCAATTGATTTCTGACCCACAGCGCAACGTTGTCACAATAAACGTAATAAAGTTTTACAACGTAACTTTGATTCACTATGGTCATACAATGTCACACGTTAAGTCTAAAACGGTTCTATAGTAGGTCAAGAATCAACTGGTTCGAGTGCACATTAGTAATATCACGAAGGCTTTGTTTAGAAAATGGTCTCAAATAGCCATGCATGTTCATTTACTAGGTACGTTACTTTTATACTTAGAGAATATTCATGAAAATAACCAGAATAAAAAAGGCAAGGAAAAACCAATTCACAAAATCTTCTCCCGCTGCACAATTTCATCTTGATCCTATGCAAGACGACCTCACTTTCACTAAACAGTATTCCGAGCTCCTCGTAGAGAAATAAATTTTCGTTTCATGTATTTTTTACAAAATATACGCCGCTTGAATTTATGTTCAAATCTCTCGAGGTACGTCCCTGTTTGTACGGTAATGGATTTTAGGTAACACTTCCGCTGATTTAAACCTGAGGAAGAAAAGCTTACAAACATTTACTGGAGTACTTTACATTTATGTTAATTCACTTATTCTCAGTTCAGGCCTCCCACGGTGGCTTGCGGCTGTCGATTTAAGATCTACCTACCCATACGACCTGTTGGGAGTTGTTGATCCTGATATCGGTCGTATTTTTCGGTTGCACTTTACAGGAGTTAATAACACCTTACCTATCACTAACACAATACATCTTCTCCTACGCATGCAATGATAATAAATACAAAAATAGAACAAAATGTGTCATGGTTTTGTCTGTATAACGTTTTGTTGGCTCTATCTACCGTATTTGGGAATACAGACGTGATGTTTATATACGTATATGAATGTACAGTCAGCGTCTGATACATGTATACACTTTAGTACCTTTTCTAATTAACCTCATATTTGAACTCTCGCATGAAATTGTCACTGCGATCACAGTGACAAAGTACCAAAGTGTAACCATGTATCAGACGCTGACTGTACAGGGCTGGTAGAGGTACAGGTCACAGCAGGTGTCTACTAAAGTTAGTATTCATCGAGTCACCTTAGTTTGGGTCCTTACGAAGGAGAGCCCTGAGACTAAATTAAGGAACTTCTATTGCTTAAATTTGATCGTAAATTACGAAGTTTATTCAAACTTGTTACGGACGAGAAATACTCACAATGTTATTGTGAATATTGAGTGGACAAACTACCTATAAGTTTGTTTGTAAGTAAGATGATGTTTGTTTGTTTAGGTTCATTGCGAAATTGTTGTGTATTTACAATCACCCAGTCTACATATCCCATGACTGGGCACGGATCTCCTCTCACAATGAGAGTGCTGTGTACACATACATGTATACATACATACATACATCACGCCTGTTTCCCAAATGGGGTAGGCAGAGCACACGAACCTCTACATAGACAAATTTACGTCTATTTCACGTTTCGTAGCCTTTTCTGGCATATTTTGTACGTCTTAAGTTAAGAGGTGCAATAGCGACAGATTGCTAGCCAGTCGCCTAAAATACCTAAACTACCTACTTCTACCTTAACTACTTATTCTCTTATCACGTCTACAGAAGTGATGGTTAAGCAAAATAATAAGATCGGGATGAACAGTTTGCTAAAAGTACCCAAACCGTTTTATTCCAGTTTCGCATGTTTGTTATTGACAATCGAACAAAAAAGGCGTATCTCGCGCTCGCTTTACAATCGCTGGAGCTCCACTACTGTTCAATAGTTCTCGACAAACAACGTTATTGGCTTGTTTGGGGTGTCTATTCGATTCATACTCGTAGTTGGCTGTGAAAATTGCAAGGAAAGTAAAAATACTGGATTAAAAGTCGATATCAGAATGCAAAACTAAAGCTGTTAAACATAACGTGGGTAAATCACTAAGGATGTCGAGATGTTGAAGGTTCGTAGTCGAGGTATCGAGTTATTGACATAGACAAACCATGACTATTTCAAGCTTTTTCGTATGCTCTACTTATCCTATTTGGGAACGCAGGCGTTATTGTATGTACTTATGTAGATTTTTGAGGATAATTGCGTGTATACTGTTTTTGATTGTCGCTTTTGTACATATATTTTTTGTATTTTTTGTGTAATAAATAAGTAAATTATAATAAAAATGTAATAAGTGCTAGTGTAAATACATTTGCTCCGTCTCACTTAGGTTGCACGTCAAGATCTGCTGGATCTCCGGCTGAAAATACCGCGAGATCCAAACCCAAACACCTCGAATACTCAACCTTAGAACCGACGTATGACTGTGTGCCCTTTGTGGTCGAAACGGCTGGTCCCTTGGGGGCTGAGGCCAAATCTGTGGTAGGGGAATTAGGGCGTAGGTTGCGCAACAGGGACTGCGACCCCGCTTCGGGTCGTACTTGGTGCAGAAATTGCCTTGGCCATTCAGCGGGACAATGCTGCTGGGCTTATGGGAACATTTGAGCCGGGTACTACATGGCTTGGTGGTTGGTAGTGCGTATGTTTTCATTAAAAGTTTTAAGAAATTAATGTTTTTTTTATTTTTTTTTATTAATATTTCTATCATCTATCATTCACTTATATCACTTTTCATTTTGTAATGTGACATTAAAATTGCTTTTCTGTTTCTGACAAGTAAAATAAAATTGTTATTTGCAGTAAATTATTATTTATTAGGTATTTAAATTCGGTTTGTGGTTATAAAACGGATACCACATCTTCAATAACACAATGGCTCTAAAAAATTACGAAAAAATGTCCTCCATTAATCCGGTTTCGGAAATAAAACATATTCCATCAAACAATGAAAACTAAAATAAAAATACGAAAGTGACAGCAAAATCACTTTTTTCTTGCATCACAATTCATTAGTGTAGTACACCGTGCTTTATTGAGCTTTAGTTAGAAAGCTTTTAGCGTTAACAGCGCTAACATGTTTCCAATATCAACTTGCAGGTAGCCCAGCATAAGTAGTTTAATTTTAGCTCGCGAATTTTCATCAGAATGAAATGGTCTCTGTAATTTAAAATGCAAAACTTTATTTACGCAAATAGGCTCCTAAGAACACTTTCATACGTCATTTTAGAGTCGACCAGCGCTTTATAAAGACCATCATTGCCAATAAAAATCCGCTGAAAGAAACTTGGCAGTTTTTTTGAAGTGAAAATTTCTTTAGCGGCGCTGAGCAATTTTTTAAATACAAGTAGGTATTATGGGGACAAGATATTCAAGTAAAATAATGTATCACAGATTGAAGTGCCAAAGCAACACGTTGGACGTAGATTTTCACGCCATCATGGTGCTGCAAGCAGAAAAATTCTAATTAGAAGAGCTGTTTGGAAGACACGTATAACATTATGTTCATCGTATCGCCGAAGGTCACAACAGAAAGAGTACCTAAATAATTACAATCAATTTTATTAGCTGTAACATTAGAAACACACGACACAAGTTATATAAAGCAAATATCCAAGAACCATAACAGCTAGGTATCTTACCGAAAATCACGCGTCTTCATATTACATTACAACTTTACCCGTCGAGATTGTGGGTATTCCCGTATCTCCATACACAAACCTGTTCCATTTTGTTCGGGAAACTACTGCGTAACTAGTTTCATAGTACCTGCCAAGTTATTTTATAGTATCGGGATCAAGTTTATTTCTACTTATCATACGCGGATGTTCTGTCGCATGGGTTTTACGGCCTGCGGCTGTTTGGGAACAAGCTCGACAGCTATCGGTGATTGAATCTGCCTTACTTAGCTAGTTTTTTGCGAGTGCTGTCACAGTCTCGTTTGTTTTTTCAAGTTTACTTTGAACAACATCTCATATGAATGTAGAACTTTTTTTTATTCTAAAGAAGTATAATTCGCAGCATTTCTAAAAGGGTACTTTCTTTAAGCCGTGAGCTTTTCCCGTTTGCAGCTGAAATTCTTAATGTTATGTGCTCTTACTTTTGCCTCTGTATTAAGACATTTTGTTACAGTCACTATCGCTTGTCGTTACACAGTATCCATTTTTTTTTAGATTCGACACAGATTTTCCAAATAACAATTACGAATTAAGGCGAGGTATTCCAAGGGAGACGGAATTGAAGGTTGCAAGATCTAATGTTTAATGACAGTCTTGAAAAAAATATATGTTATACGTAAAAATATTGCCTAAGGAACGTGCTAATTGGTTACACGATAGGATGTACTTTCCTCGATCATATAAATTCTCGAAAACAGGCAAAAATAAAAACTAAAACCCATTATTTGGTTTTATTCTTTTTAATTTCTACATAATTTTTATATGGAAATATTTATCTTTAAGTACTGCAGAGAACCTGCTAAATTATAGTTTTCAATCGATGTTGTTTATTTTTTAAATTCATATTTATTCTAAAACTTGACCGCGTGCCCAACGTATTGACAACCTGCCGCGTCGCCCGCTACCCCGCCTTCGCCTTCTTTTGCGCAAGAGGGACGCGGGGTACAAATCTAGTAGAACCTCGCCTTAATGACGTAATTCAGAGGTAAGATGCAAATTGAAATTTATATGCAACTTACAAAGAAAAGTTACAAAGGAAAATCTTTCCAAAGGTGGCTACAAAACATGAATGTAACGTTTTGTGTGCTCTACAGGCGTGATATATTTATAAAAACCCAAAATAAGTATACGTTGTCTTTTGTTTTGTGGTGAATTTTGACCGCAAAATAAAAATCTATTTACATTTTATGGTAAATTTCGAAGAAAATGAACAATAATAAAACGAAAGTAAAGATAAAAGCCGCTCTTAGTTCTCCGAATACCTTCATTCTGTTACACAAAGTGATCGCCAGTGTATCGAGGGAGCACTGTTTGCACTCCAGGCAGAGAGTTCCGAGCTACACGACTCATATATTGGCCTGCTGTAATGGCTACATATCGTACCGATTGGCTCACTTTGGCTGTAGACGTAGCCTTTTGCGATCATAATTAAGATTTCCACATTCAGTTACAGCAGTAGACAAAGCCATTGAGGATAGAACCTATAGAGTACTAATGTCATCTTGGTTGTTCGGAAATTATTCCGCAAAACAATTGAAGTGATCGCTGTGCTCTTATTGGCCGGTCCAAGATCTCGCGTAACGCTAGTGCCTTTTTCTCTACGGTTATTGGCTCTGTACAGTTTCTGTGACAGTGACGGTGACGTTTAGTATGTTGAAATCAACAAACTATTTGCGGACCGGGGTTGCGAACAATGTTTCTCTATAGGTTCTATCCTCTATGAGACAAAGCACACGAATCGACACGGACTCAGTAACCCGTGAATAGAAAATTGAGATCGGTCGATTCCTATATATTATGTACACGTAAAGATTCTAAGCGTCACTTAGTCACCACTAAGCGTCACCACCTGTATTACATAATTAATTATTATAATAAATACATAAAGTAAATGTACCAATGCTCAATGCCCAGTAGACGACACCCATCTGTCACCTGTCTTACTATGACATAAGGTTGCAAGTGCTGTGTATTGGGTCAGTGTCGAGCACAGGGACGTTTACCTTACCTACCCTTTCTGTGGTAAAATAATTGCGTAATCACTCCTCATATTTCGTCACAACAAGGTATCCTTTGATAGCTGATACAGAGGGTTTATTGTCAAGATTAAGCCAGATCAGTTACCCAGAAATCCAAATAGCATTGGCTAAATATAAGCTCGTTATTGGAATCTGATTGTCGTCGTAATTTCGCCAATTTTGTTATAAGCTAATAATATACCTAATAATGCGTTGAAATTGAGACAGATTTTGATTCTAAATTTATTGATAACTACACTTTAAAATACGTTTTATAAACATAATGGAAATTGAGGTTTAATGTAATGTAATGTACATTATGCACGTATATATAGATTTCAAGTTAAGAGGTAATCATAATTTCTTTGAACTTTTCTTTCGTAAGATTCGTGTAAGTTGAGATATACATATACGCTATGATGTAATTTTCAGTCATGGTGCTACGAAGCCTGTCACCTTATCTTTGTGGTATCGGGATAGAATTATACCTCTCCAATTCCTTCTATGGATGCCGTAAGAGAAAACTAACCAAGCTACCCTTCACAACTTCCATGAATTTTTAAACCAAAAAATATGCTACAAATGGCTGCAAAGCTTGAAATAGTCATGATTTCGTCTATGTCATGTTTCGTATGCTCTCCCTACACTATGCTAGAACACAGGCGTGATTGTATGGATGGATGCAACGAAGAGTTGTAACTTAGTTAAATGTAAGTAACTGAGATTACGTGTGCTTAATAATAATTTAACAATGGAAATGATAAACTAAAATTGAATAATCGACTAACTCGCAAAGCGTTTGAAGTTGTGAGCCGAGCATGTCCCGAACACTCAACTGCATTCGGTTGGATTCCAACTTCAAACACAGCAATTGAGTTTCACTGTAACGCTCGTGCGCAACCAAATAACTATAGTCGTTATACCTAATAGGAACAAAGTTTCAAATCAAAATCAATAATTAATGTAAAAAAATACTTGTGTAACCTACTTTAAACCTATTTCCTTAGTCGCCACTTACGACATACACGAAAGTAATGAAGAGGTGTTATCCAAAACACACGGAAATCTGTTGACGACGCATTTTTACCTCCAAAAAAAGTTAAACTGGTTTGTTTTTAGGGGTATCCCCAGAAGAAGAGTTCCACTTAAACTTTTCGTGGTTCTTTTAGTGGTTTAGTAGGTACCTATACGTAATGCATTTTTCCATAGTAAAAAAAGTTCAAAGAGTTCTGCTAAAGAAAGAACTTCTATCAGTCGAATCAAAGTTCAAAACACACGAACGAAGTCGCAGGAAAAGCTATTTATTAATATTAGAGATAAAACGAGGCTTTTATGATATTCGCTTAAGAACAGAATAAACAAAAGAGAGGAGCGATATCGATGCTACCAATATTGCCTCCAGTCCGGGTATTTTTACTCCACTCACTCTGCAAGGGTTAGATTTACGTAATGTAGGTGTTTACTTTAGATCTCGAGCAAGTATAAAATATATACGACGAAAATAACGGAGGAAATAACGCTTCCATTAATATGAAAACAATGTTTTGTTGACGAAAGTTTATTTTAAAAATGCTAATATTTGTTTACTGTATATACATATAATAAATACACATGTATTCCAAGCGCTCGAAACCTTACATAGTTTTATACAATTACCTACATACCACACATAGCTTACATATTTTTAGGTTGAAACTTTGAAAGAGGTATAACAGTGACAGGTTGCTAGCCTAAAGCATACCTTAACCTTTTTCCTTAGTCGCCTCTTACGACATTCTAGTAAGAAATGGAAAAGTGTTATTCTCAGCCAGGCATCACAAGGTTATTTCACTATGCAAGTATTTATATATTTAACTAGCTGTGCCCGCGACTCCGTCCGCGTGGAATAGTGACTAATTTTTCCCGTTTTTCCCGCATTTTTCAATGTTTCTTCGCTCCTATTAGTCGCAGCGTGATGTTATATAGCCTAAAGCCTTCCGCGATAAATGGCCTATCCAACACAAAAAGAATTTTTCAATTCGGACCAGTGGTTCCTGAGATTAGCGCGTTCAAACAAACAAACAAACAAACAAACAAACAAACAAACTCTTCAGCTTTATTATATTAGTATAGATTTACTTGAAAAAGTTGAAAAACAACTCAATTACTTACACCGTAGATTGTAACTTAATAGGGTCTAGACAAAAAACTTCGCGCTGAAACTTGAAAATCCTTTAATATCTAAAGACTGGATTTCTTAAAGCTGAACAATACAATTTGTGACTTGATGAAGATAAAACTTTTCAGTCTGTGTGAGACTTAGAGAACTTCATTAATACAAAGTAGAAAACTTAGCTGGGTGCGTGTGGCATTAATCTAATGGCCGAGACTGCGTCGCGCTGCCGCGTAATTAAGAACAGTAGCTTATGCAGTTCTCGGCTTACAACAATTAGATGAAATAAAATAAAATTACAGCCTCCGGTATCTAATTTGGCACGGTTTTGAGAAGTGGGGGTAAAGCGCACTGCTTTTTCTGGGATAAAGCGAAGCGCAAACTTACCTAAATGCCGGGCACTGTACACTTAAAGTTATTAATTAAATTCAACAACCATGGGAAATTTTAAAGTAGGGTACAATACATAATTATTTTTCACAGATTTTTATAAGGATCTACTTAGAATCAATTAATAACACAACGAATTTACCTAGTAGGTATTGGGAAAAAATGTCCTGGAGTCAGTTTTGTATATTTCATAGATTATTGTTAAAAAATTGTGTATGCAAAAATATCTAAAATTTTAAGAAAAAAAACTGTCTTTTTCTTCATTAGAATTAATTATTTTTCCCAATATGATTTTTTTAATTCAGATAATAATGATACTCAACGCATAAAAAAATCGTGACAATGTTGTATTTTTTTATTTACAGAGTTGGCTTAATAGATCAAATAATTTGAAATTACTGATATTACGGAAAACGTCAAGAAGAATGTACAAAGTGCGTTTAAACCAAGAAAATTCTTCGCCACAACAGTTACAGCAAACGTACATCACAAACTCATCAGATTCCCCTGGCTCGGCTGTTTGCTCAACTTCAGATGTTGAGTCTCCTTGAACTTTGCGGTACGTCTTGCGACTATTTACTCGCACTAGCTATAAGTACGGTGAGCAACGAAGTTGAACAATATTGCAGGAGCTAATGTAGAGGGCGTGTCGCCCGCCGGATGCCCCGCGAGGCTTACCCTCGCAGTGTTGCCAACTTAGTGGATTTTCCACTAAATCTGGGAGTTTAGACATGAATGTGTTTTAGCGGGGTGTTTTAGCGGGAAAATATTAGTTTTAGTGGTTAGTGGATTTTTTAGTGGAATAGATTCTTCCAGTTAGTGGTTAGTTAAGAATTTAACCACTAACACAAATCATAAAGTGCAGGCTTAGTACAGGCAATAAGTACATAATACGTAATTGAGTAGTCCCAAAAATTGGCACTAAAGTAATTTATTCTTTACAAACGGAGCAAGCAGATGAAGCCGATTCTTCGGAAGATGATCATTTTTAGTTAATATCATACTATGATGGTCAGCACCACTTGCTTGTTCTTGTTTTTTTTAGTCATGCTTTGGGTTATCTAGAGAAATTGTGATGGATTGAGATGCCGCTAAGTTTTAGTGGTTTCTGGTAGTTTACACGGCCGCATTTGGTGGATTCGTAAAGATATAGTTGGCAACACTGCCCCTGGGATAAATACACTCGTACTAAAAGCCGCCTCTTCAGAAATGAACCGAATTCCCTCCTTTAAATTATGGCCGGATGTTTGTAGGGTTTGATTGTGATGGTACGCTTAGACTTGCGAATAGACACGTTCACGTTTTTCCCGTGTGGTGTTAGGTTTAGAAAAACACCTCTTTCGTTTCTTCTGTTACGTCGTAATTCTGTAATATATTTCAATAAATAAATATGGGTCGTTAGTTTGTGATTATTTTGAGTTCAAGTAGGTAACCAGAAATACCAGTACAGTGATCCCAGTACCCATGATATTGATACTAGCTCGCGAGTAAATAGAAAAGCGTCCTAGATGGGCTGTATTAATATTAGCTCGATACGAGGTCTGTATTGATAGTGCTATCCACGAAGACACACACCCCACTCTTACTTCTAATTACGTACAGACCTCGGCAAGTAAGTTGGCACGATTTTAGTAAGAGCGAGTAAGTTTTATGCGCGGAATTACTCTCTCTCTCTCTCTCTCTCTAAAATTGTGCCATGACTTGCCAGTGCCAACTTTTTTCAAAATAAGTTTAACGTCAAAGCTTGTAGAGACATCAAAGACAGTTTGGAAATTAAAACGTGCTGTTTTTGTTTTTCAAAAATCTTACTTAGCCAGTCAACGATTTCAGTCTCAAATTTGAAAATGGAACGCAGCAGCGCCAAATGTAAAACCTTAGCTGGTCCAAGCTATTTGCTACCTGCATGTACGTGCAAACAAAGCCTTTGTTGCCGGTAACAGTGTGCTCCTGCCTTTTGTTCTACCTCCAATTCTAGGATTAGGAATTACAGTCATTTCCTAGCACACACACAAACACACACGAGTTGGGAATGATTGATCCGTTCGATTTGACGTTGGTGGACAATAATTGGCGACTTGGATAGTTTACCATCTTTTAACAGACGTATTTTTTATGTCAATCCAAAGAATGGACAAAACCGTTTGGTAAGGTATTATCCTAAAACAATCAGGTTATGAAGTTAATTATTATTTTCATGAGATATAACACTTTTTTTGTAGAATAACTTTTTGGCAGTCTTCTAATTACCCACTTTAACAACAATAATTTTAAACAAAAAAAAACCGACTTAAAATCTATACTAATATAATAAAGCTGAAGAGTTTGTTTGTTTGTTTGAACGCGCTAATCTCAGAAACTACTGGTGCGAATTGATTTTTTGTGTTGGATAGACCATTTATCAAGGAAGGCTTTAAGCTATATAACATCACGCTGCGACCAATAGGACCGAAGAAACA
>BHDV01010167.1:29289-65898 GCA_005406045.1 Adoxophyes honmai
GAGCATTTCAAGTATTTACCTGTTACAGTTAATTAAATAGATCCAAAATAGCAAAAAAAACACGTTTTTTGTATGGGAGCCCCCCCTAAATTATTATAATTATTTTAATTTTAGTATTTGTTGTTATAGCGGCAACAGAAATACATCATCTGTGAAAATTTCAACTCTCTAGCTCTCACGGTTCGTGAGATACACCCTGGTGACAGACAGACAGACAGACAGCGAAGTCTCAGTAATAGGGTCCCGTTTTTACCCTTTGGGTACGGAACCCTAAAAAGTACCTATATAAGTAGTTGGCAATGCTGCTAGGTATTTAAACACAATGGTTTTGAGATTAAGATACACTAAAAAATGTGCATAAATGTGTAAATTTTATGGCGATTAGTACTAGACTACTGTAGACATCTTGACTATTATTGTACATAAAATATATATTATGCAGAAACTATATAAAGCTTCTTCCTAATTTATGGCATTGCAGCTCTTTCAAGAGTAATAAAGAGGTTTCCCGTGTGGTGTCTGTCGGGTTTAAATAACACATGTTCATTTCTTCCGTGGACGTTGTAAGAGGCGACTTTGGAAATAAGGTTACGGTATATTTTAGGCGATAGGCTGGCAACCTGTCACTAAATATTATACCCACCAAGTTAAAACCTAATAAAAAACGCTAGAAGTGGCCACGAATCGTCATGGATTTCATGGCAGCGTTTCGTGTGTTCTGCTTAGGTACTCCATTTGGGAATACGGGCGTGATGTATGTAAATTTAAAGACAGGGACTATGTAAAAGTGGAAAGATTCTAAGACTTTAATCAATGATACAAGGTGCCAAGTAGTATTTCAACCGCGGTCTACGTGCTAGAGCATTTGTCTCGGAGCCCGCGGGGGCCTCTAATTGTTGTTGGCTGTCGTAATAAAGGAACTTTTCCGACTGTCGCGTTGCATACCAAATCTCAATCTGCGAGTTTCTGCACTGAGTTTGCACATTCACCGTGAACTGACGCAGTTTCAGGAGATCACTTTTGTGAGTTGTTCTCGGAAGGCAACACATTTTTTTTGGGAATTTGACTTCAATAAAATGTGGGGTGCTCATTCTTAAAACTCAATTGGGTATAATTGTCTCTATTGTATTTCCCGTGTGATGCCGGGTTAGATAGCACCTCCCCCCTTTCTTCCCGTGGTTGTGGTAAGAGTCGACTCTGAGAGAGGGTTAGTGTATTGTGGGCGATGGGCTAGCAACCTGTCATTGCAATAGAAAAAACCAACATCTGGTTACCCTGAAATTGCTAAACGTGACACTGGACTTCTCGACATCATGTTTAACAGTAAAATTTGCTGCATATAACCTACGCAGTATCTAACATAAAATCTAAACCTAACATGCTAATTTTAAAAGTGACTACGAACAGTGAGATAGTCATGGTTTTGTCTATATAACATATCATGTGATCTGCTTGCCCCATTAGAAATACAGCCGTGTATGTCGTAAAAAACGTGGCTTGATTGAAGTAGACAGTACCAAAGTACAAGTAGCGTTAAAAACGTAAAAAAAAGAACCCTAAGATTTTCGCAGCGGTTTCCGATGCCTCGGTAATTTCATTACCCTTTCTGGTTGCGAAATAATGACGGTCGTATTGTAAAGCATTGTGCCTGCCAAAAGCGAAAACTCTTTCAATATTCTAATGCTGGCAATAAAAGATTCGTATTAGCATCGGAAACGGGCGGTCAGGACCGGCTCGAGACTGCATCACATATATAAATGCTAAGTAACCACAGAAAGGACTCGTCATGAATACCTTATTTTGGTGGATTGGTAGAAAAAATGTGTAAAGTGAAGGCCGTTATCTCTTCAGGGGTTCAGTCCTTAGCGTGTTAATGTCCCCAATAGGAATAAATGAGGAGTATAAAATAAATAGGCGGAAGGACATAGTATGCGGAAACAGAGCTAAGTGCTTTTGTTTGCTTGTGCCAGCACATTTATTTATAAGGCTTTCATTTAAATTTTCAGAATAATTAATTATGGCAGTAACTAGGTTAATTTGACATGAAAACGCTCTGCTATGCCGTGACAGATAAACATAATGATATAGCTTCAAAGTTGCATTTGGTTAATTTCGACGTTCTGTCTGGCGAATCCGTACCAATATATAAATGTGAAAGTGTGTTTGTTTGTTTGTTTGTTTGTTTGTCCGTCTTTCACGGCTAAACGGAGCGATGGATTGACGTGATTTTTTAGGGAGAGATAGTTTAGGGCACGGAGAGGCTACTTTTTATCCCGGAAAAAATTGATGTTCCCGAGGGAAAACAAAAATATAGTTTGCTTGATAGATCGATATCGATCGATGATAGATCGATATCAATCGATAACCGATCGATAGATGATAGATCGATGGCGCTGTGTGTCGTTTGAAACGAGAAGTTTTCTTATAGTTGTGCTTTATACCGCAATTTAGGCCTTATTCAGACATTAACCGCGCGGTTATGTCTGAACGATTACTAACTAACTCATATAAATAAGACCCGCGCGATTTCCATGCGATTCTATAATCGCGCGGTTCCCGCCGTGTCTGAACGCACCCATAACCGAGTTCCACGCGGGCGGAGCCGCGGGCGGAAAGCTAGTATGTACATAATAATAATAATATGTTCTGAAAAAAGTTCTAGGGATAGAAGTGGAAAGGAGAATTCACATTCGTACTGTCTATCATGTTAGCTGTACAATTAAATTTATTGTTTGGTTGTATAAAAAAATAAACTATATCTACAAACCCATCGTAGTCCGCTACTGCATACAAGCGGATATTTTTATAAAAAAGTATGCCTTTTAAAGATTTTTCCTGCTAAAAATTAAGAGCAGAATAATATACAGGATACTCAAAAATTACAGTTATGTGACGATAATATTCGACCGTCACACCCTGCGCCAACTTCTTTCAAAACTAAACTCGACGAGCTGAAAGTCAAAGTTCCTTTCGTTTTTAAAACATTAGTTGGAAAGTAGTGATGATCTCGAAACCGTTTCTGTTTTACTGTTCTTTTGTTTACGCTTCTGAGTTCCACGGTACCTTGAAAACCTGCCCATCATGAGCTCGCTGTATCAATGATCGATTTCTGATATTTATAGCCTATTACGCAGGTATGGAAAGTTTATTCGTTATACGGATTCTTCATTCCGTCTGTCTGCAGGAGAATACAAATGTGCTTGTTTTGATAAAATTTGAGTACGTTTATTTGTAAATAAAGTTAGAATTATTTATTTTTGATATTTACGATTTTTTGGTAATTTATCTTGAACTGCTAACCATGGTTAGCTCAATTAGCATTAATTTCTGAGTTTGCACCAATGTTAACGTAAAACAAAGCAATAGAAATATATCTAGTACGAGTATGGTTTGTTACTTTGTTGGGATGTAGCTTGGGTCGGAACAACTTGGAGATGAATTGACGATGATTATGTAGCGTTATTTTTTTTTAACTTTTGATTATTATTTTGGACAAATTGAGTAAATGACTTGATTGACGTTTCGATTCTTAGGTTATTTCATGATCTAGGCGCTGTGTGGCGAATTTTGGATATTGAAGAGAAGTAGGTTTTAAAAAGTGATCTATGGATTGATTACTAGGTGAAAGCAACTCACTTAGTGAACATTGCCATTGAGTAGGTACTAGATTTTCATTATCAACATCAGAATGTAATTATTTGCTTAACAATAGAAATAATTACCCAGAACAACGTTTATCTATGGATGTCATTATTTATCCTGTCTTATTACAGAGACGGAAATAGCTGCAAAAATTGCACACTCATTAATAATATTAAATAATATATCTTGGCTTAAGTCATTGCCGGATACAAGCGGTCAGTAAATAACGTTCGATTGGCTTTATTGTCCCATAAAATACTTCGCAATATCGGTCACGGTGAAGCAAAGCGATTCTTTCCTGCCATACTGACAGACGAACAATGTGCCGGTTGCGGATGGCGTGATTTCGCCGAGGTGGCAAGTGATTTTGTATGCTCTAGAGATGCGCCACAAAGAAGTGTTACTAACTTACTATGCACTGTATCGCAGAAAATCATAATTTTTATGGATGACTCAAGAGACATAGTCGTGGCAACCGGGGATATAAAATAGGTTTCATCACCCCTTTCAACGCCTTTTTGGCATTAAAAAGTAGCGTAAGTATATACTTTCTTAGGCTTTAGAATATTTGTGTACCAAATTTCCTATAAACCCGTATTTATTTCCCGTGTGGTGCTGGGTTAGAATAGCACATCATACATTCGCGGCGGACGTTACATGATTTTATTTAATAAAGTTTTTTGGACTGTCGATGTCACAAGCACTCATATACGCAACACTATGTGCGTTGCATTACATACATACATTCCTGTGTAGTGCCTAGATAGAATAATACTTCTTCATTTCTTCCGTGTATCTTTAAGAGATGTGGTGCCGGGTTAAAATAGCACCTCCCCCTTTCGTCCCGTGGGTGTCGTAAGAGGCGACTCTGGGAAAGGGTTAGTGTATTGTGGGCGATGGGCTAGCAACCTGTCACTGCATTATCAATTATCACGTTTGATTATCTAGTTACCCTCAAATTGCTAAACGTGGCACTGGATTTTTGAATTCATGTGCTCTGCCTACCCCTCTTGGGAATACTGGCGTGAGAATATGTATGTATGTATGTATTTGCTATAAATCGATTCATTTTTTTTATGTGAAAGCGCGACAGACAGGCAAACTATTAGGATATTAGTTTTGTAAAAAAAATAGTATTAGGTAAGGTTAACTGGTAGAGATCCCCTCGGGGATAAGTTCGCCTTTGTACGTAAGTTACACTGTTGTTCTGTTATTTTATTCTTTGTAATTGTTTTATGTGCAATAAAGAGTCATACAATACAATATTAGTATATTACAGTATTTTAGTATATTAGTTTTAAAGTATTGTGAGGAATAGTAGAGAAATAAGGATATCAGTCCGACTTTAGTAGCTACCTCGTCGCCATCAAGAAGTACCAACCAGGGATCGTTACCGGTATTACTAAAAACTAAAATATCTCTTTTAATTTGGAATTTTAGCTTGGTATTCCTAGATAGTATTTAGGTTAGCCTACAAAAGTACAACATTGAATGAAAAAATTCCAATAACATACAAAAACAACTGAGAACCGAAATTAAATACCGGTATAAATGTATGAAAATAATACCGGTATTCGATCCCTGGTACCAACAAGCCAAATAGTGACGCAACAATTCATGCGACTCGTGAAAATACGGAACCAGGTGTTCCGCGTACAAATTTTCATACCGGTTTAATTTTCACGTTTGTCGAAAACAGTTTTAACATATTTGAGTAATGTGTTCTCGTGTGCGTTTTTTATACGCGATTTATTAAAGCGTTCGAAGCGCTCATTGGCTAAAGGATTTTGTTATGTGACGAGTATTTTTTTTTTAATGGTGTTGTCATATGCATTTTCCTTTTGTTTCAACGGTTACTTTGCGTGAATAAAAGGTTTCAAGTACTTTTATGCACAAAATACAGTAAAGTTACTAATATTGTGTAAAATCTTAGTTTACAGCTTGGACTTGCTGCAACAAAGTGATTTTGTTAAGTATTGTGTGCTACATGAAAGAAATGGAGAAGTTTAAATCTAATCCCGACATAACACGTTACGATCGTACTCAGGTCGCAACTCGATTTAAAACTACACACGTATCGACTGTACTTTTAATTCAAAAGATAAAATAATGACTGTGTGCCTTGAGGGTATAATATCCATTGCAATAACGTTGTCAATTATTAATGTAAAGATCGAACCGCGAACGCCAAATTGCCATAATTATGCATGATTACTGAGCTTGTACTAATTACACGTTTATTGAATATTCCACTGATATGTTGTTGCGGCCAGATTTTAAATGACCTAACGAACGAATTGCCAGTAATTTCATAAACCGGAGTTAATTATTCAGAGGCAAAATTCTGCGCCCATCCTTACTTTTTTACTTTTAAATTTTGTGGGCCTTAAATCTCATTGTATACTTACATTATTATAATATTATGGTTAGTGAATAATTTTAACTTAAAAACTTGGAAAGTCGTTTATAATAAAAAAAAAATCAAAACCCCCTTCGGCTATTCTTTTACGTATTTAGGGTTTTTAATTGAATCTGGATTGTACACACATACATAACCGTCACGCCTTATTCCCTGCGGGGTAGGCAGAGACAAAAGAGCGCCATTCGCTTCTATTCTGACATACTTCTCTCGCTTCACTCACATTCATAACTCTCGTCATACACGCTCGACGGTTTCGGGTACTCCTAATTTGGCCTCCCTTTAGTACATCGTCGATCTGGTCGATATACGTTCTTCGGGGGCGCCCTCGACCGACTTGCCCAAACACACTTCCCTTGTAAATTTGCTTACATATCCTTGCTTCATCCATTCTCTCCACATGCCCAAACCAACGCAGCATACCCTTCTCTATCCGTGTTATAATACTCTCTTTCAGACCACACTTCTCTCTAATCACGCTATTACGCACCCTATCAGTAAGTTTGATACCACTCATGCTTCGCAAAGAACGCATCTCAACTGCATTCACTCTACTTTCATGTCTCTTCTGCCACACCCAACTCTCGCTGCCATACATCAACGTAGGCACAAGCACACCGTTGTGAATAGCCAGACGAGCATTCTTAGAAATTTCCTGACGGCTCACAACCGAGTGAAGTGCTCCATTCATTTGATTTCCCGCTTTCACTCTTCTTTCGATATCCTCATCGTACTTACCGTCACTCGTGAACATGCATCCCAAATATCTAAACTCTCTCTCTTTCACTGGATTGTTTATATTGAAAATCTTTTAGTAAATTTAAAAAGAGAAGAGAAAATTTAAAAAGATCTCGGATGCGAAATTCTGTATAATGTTGTCTAATACGAGTCTGATATGTTGATAAACTAACATGATAGGTAGTCTATCTCGCGCGTGTCATGCTAAGCCAACTGCAAACATCGTCATGGAGAAACCAGGTGCTGTATTAATAAAATGTTGGTCACGTCTTTGCTTCAGCTAGTGTTGGCGTACCCACAACCTGCAAATAGCTTTATCGTAGTAAAAAAAATTAAAGCAGCATTCAAGAAATTAACCTCGGCACTATTTCCCGGTCTCGAAATGCTCCGGACATCCACTGTTTACAGCCATTACGATCTACGCAGAAAGACATGCTTCTTATTTTCAACCTTAGATATAAAGGTACAGAGTATAGTTTAAACTCAGCATAGACAAACATGGAACCACGTCGCAGTGAGCTTAGTATTGGCTAAGGAAAGACGGAGTCGCGAGTGGAAAATTTCAAATGAAATTGCACCGCTTTCCAAGGTGACTAGGAACCGTTGGCGCGAATTTTCTTTGGCTAAACTTTAATTTACAACGACACCTTTTCGCCTTTAGGCCTTTGAGCACGCGCCGAGTTCGAGACGACAAACTAAATGTAACAGAAAATTCTGTTTCTTTGCATAGCAATTAACAGGGCAAGAATCTGTGACAAATTATGTAAGTTCAAACTCTTTATTGTTAAAAAAAAGATTAGTCGCAAATGAAAAATACAAGTACAATTAAAAAACACAGTGTCACAGACTGGTTATGAAATCTTTGGATAGGTAGGTACACACATAGTTGTAAAGTTTTATTAAAATCCACTAAATAGTTTATTTGTAAAATATTACTAACTAATTGATCACACATTCAGCCGTCCATCACATTCATCTTCGTGTTTATATTATTAGCAGGAAGCATAGATATTACAAGTACCTACACTTGCTAAAATTGCCTAGAATAGGTTAAAGATTGGTCTAACGTTTTATTTAGAAAGAACGAAAGAATGACAGGACCTACATTATAACAGTGACAGGTTATAGACCTGCCTGTCATCTAATTCATCTAAAGTAAAGTAAATCACACATAAACTTATCTCCTATCGGATTAAATGTACAAACTTATTTCACTATCTTTAAAATACCCATAACTTCTTCCGACTCTTTTAGGTTGGTACTGTTTTTCCAAGAGATTTCCTGCTATTTCTTATTGATTGATATTCTAGTAGGTGGGAAATCGTCGCAAGGTTAGCAAAGATCATAATCAAGCGCAGTGTGGGGGCGATAATCAACTTATTTCCTTCACGTCAATCCATTCTAGGGGTGCCGACTCAACCCCAAGTTAACGCATAATTTTAGTATACGGGGATGGGATACAGAGATTGTAATACTTTGATGAGATTTTCGTTGTATCGAGACGACTTTGGGACTGTGTTACATCGAAATTTCGTAATTTATTTTGTAACTTTTTTTCTGTTGCTTCTCCTATTTTTTGTGACTTTTTATTTCAATTACGTATAAAATATGGCCATCTTTAATTATGCCGTAAAATAGTTCAATATTTTAGATTATAGAGCTGTTTTTTTTTATTCTGTGACTTTCAAAGATTCACAGCCATTAGAACGAGTATGTGCGTTCACAGCATCTATAGGTTCTGTTCTACTCTGAGAGGTGTCAGCGAATGCCTTAATAATGCAGTCGGTAACCCTAGCGCGCCAAGGTTGGCACTTCCATTCTTTCCGGTCCAATCTCAGCTTGCATTCAGCTGGGGTTTGATTTGAACTATATTTCTTGTTATTAAAGCTCACATTTTCCTTGAAAGTACATTTTGAATTCTTTGTCGCCCTTCGCTTGTTAAGCTCAAATGAAGTTTAATATTTGAACGACATTTTGTTTTAGCTCAGGTTATGTTTACTGTTAGTCATACTTTGTGCCCTTGAAGTCGGGTTTTCTTCCATGTTTCGAGACCACTTCGGGCACATTTTTTAGATTCTAAGTTTGCAGATATAATAGCGACGGGTTGCTAGCCTGTCGCCTAAGATATACCTTACTAGCCTCATACGACATCCGCCATTCAGCGTGGCAATGCGAACTGTGAGATGATTGTACCTTGGCGCTAGAAACTACTTGAGAAGGGCTTTTCGACTATGCTCAGGTAAGTTAGCGTTAAGAGTATAATTTATATTTTTTTGTGTTATATTTACCTACTGAGTTTCACAAACCTTCACTTCATTTCAACAATATTTTTTTACAATCACACCCCAAAAAATACATTTCCGTGTTATTTTACATCAAACCCTCTCATCGCATCGTATAAGTAAAATATGATCACCAAGCTTCTTGGAAATAGGTAGGAAGCGGTTAAAAAGGATAAAATCAATATCGACGTAAGAAAGCACATTTCCGGGATGTTTCCCCTACAGCCATAAAAGGGGATGAAAAGGTTGTGGTCAAAATGACACTGCAACCCGTGGTCGCTCTTTTTAAGGTTCCGTACACAAAGGGTAAAAACCGAATCCTGTTACTAAGAATTTGCTGTATATTCGTGCGTCTATCTGTCACCACACTATATCCTAACAACTTCAATAGCTAGTCAGTTGAGGCGCCCATACAACAAACATTATTATTTGCACGGTTTTAGCTCTATATCAATAAAGGCAACAGGTAGGCACTTAAAAATATTTACCAAAGTCTCTGTTGCATTTTTTCTTTAATAATAAAAAATAAAACAATAATTTTAGGGGTCTTTCAATACGCCAGTATCGCCTATTTTTCCTCGATATCAATAAATGGTATCCCGTCGGCACTTGTTCACCAAATCAATGGTAGGGAGCTGTTCGTGCGCGAGTCGGACTCGCACTTGGCCGGTTTTTTAGATCTCCCCGTTTTTAGTTTCTTTTACATCAAAATACGAGCTGTCCAATCACGCGGGGTGTGAACAGGGAAATAGTTTGGAAAAAGTTGGGTAATAAATTGGATTGGATGTAACCATTCGATGTGATTGTTCCTGGTAAGCTTTATAGATCATTGTTGAAAGAAATGTCTGAGTTATTTTTATAGAAGAGCAAAAATCTACCTTGGTCAATAATTGTACGATGAAAACGCATTTTTCTAACAAAATTGATAGAACACGTGTGTCATATAGTGAGTCTAAAATCAATATATCACATTAATATATCATTCTACTGTAATGTCCGATTTTAGAATGGGTCCTTTGCTCGGTTTCGCATTTCTGAACGCAGCTTATGCGGCGCGGTTGTGTTGGCAACACAGAAGAGGCCCGGAAAGGGTTCGGCCATTTTGGTTGACTTGACATTTCGTCTTGTTCGGCGTCTGTGCTGTGACAATGGCCGCGATATGCGCGTTACCGTAATTTTATGAATCGGTGAGTTTTTAAGATTTCCTAAGGAAATTATACTTTGTTTGCGAGCTGGCGTCGTGTGGTTTTGATCGTAGCATCGAATCTCATTTGTTTTTCACTTTCCCAGATTCGGGCTAAGGCCCGCCTCTTTGTCGTGTGGGGGCACGTGTTGGGGTGATGTTATACGCCTTCCCCGGCGTTGATATGGGACTACGGGGCTGCTGCCGCGGTATTCCTTTTCCGCCGGGGTGAGTTTATTGAACACGTGGTTCTCGTCATCCAGACGAAGCAGTAGTCGCGTTCCCTCTGATCGCGCGGACACTTTAGTTCATCATGTTTAACCTGGTTGTTGTTATCGTAGGGAGGCGTTATGAGGAGGCGTTTTGGGGCACGTGTTTTGGACGGGCACGCGTTTCGGACACGCGTTTCGGGTGACGCGTTTGGGTCGCCTGCCTTGGGGCTGCGTTGCAGAGGCAACGACCCTGTCTTCATCCTCGCCTGGACCGGTGTGGCGAGCTCAGCTGGCCTCCCGTGAGAGAGCTGTTTACGCGAGGCAGCTTTCTTAAGAGAGGTCCTGGCATCCATCGGTCCGGACGGGCCTTAGTTCGAGGTAGCAATTTTAGTATATTCTTGGAGCTGTGGATGCCGTGCTAGCCCGATGGCTCGGTTAGGCCAGTGGTGACGTCTGCGGTAAAGCTGTGCACGAGACGGCTTTCCCGGAGAGGTCAACCGGCCAGCCGGTCACGGTCATAGTACTTGGTTGCCGGCCTAGGAGCGGCTGAGAAACCTAAGCTGGTTATAAGAGTAGTTTTTCACATATTAACAAGGAAAGTTGACAGCCAAACACGCCTGTGGCCCTGTTATTACATTATTGTTTAAACTTATAGTTTAAAAGACTGATTTAGGTTACTAAGCCTGTTTATATTGTTGTGTGTGGTTGTACTGTGACCAATAAATGTTATTATAACCTATTGTTTTATCTTATTTGGAATACACCAGCCATTAAACCTTACACTACACGCAGTCACTACGAGCATATGACGCACGTAATATATCAATTTCTCAAGATGTCTGGCGATAAGTGTCACTAATAATCAAAATTAAATGACTGAGATCCAATCGCCCGAATTAATAACGAAATTAATTGAACTTAACTTTTTAGGCTCTTCTAATTGCAATGGTAATACTTATAATGGTTTATTTACCGGATTAGGTACTCAGTACACTTCATTCAACTAGCACTGGTATCACCTAATGCAAACGTTTCCAGTGGCATTATTAAAATAAAAATAAAAGTCTATAAAAAAATGGAAACCCGTTTTTAGCACATAAGCTATTAAATAAAATCCAAACAAAAATATTTTCATCAAAGCACAGTGCGTCGAAATCGGACAAACAAGTCCTCACAACTCAGCAGCCATTCGTTATCTCCGGAAACAAAACACTGTTCCTAAAGACGATAAACATGCGAAAAGAAAAATGCTCATCGATTCCACACCTCAGGGACTCGCGTACGTGACGAAATATTACGTTACGACCTGAAAAACCTACGGAGTGCGTGCCTCAACGCGTGGTCGTGATACACACCCTGCAGTCGTAAATGTATAGGGCTGACGGTCTCAGCTTCAGTTTGGTGGTTAAGTACTAATAACGACAGTGTGTTGTCAGGCTTAGATACCTCGCCCTTTCTTTCGTAGATGTCGGAAAAGGCGGCGGTATGGGCGCTATGATTAATTTAGTATCACTGGGCTATCACAGTTTGTAAGTTTTTACAAGTGCATTTTTCGCCCCCAAAAACCAAACCTTATTATATTCCCAAAGGCCCATTCTTGCCAAACTATCTTAAATTTCAGGCTAACATTAGATAGTAACGGTTAGCCTGTTGCCTATAAATCAATAAACAAATAGACCTAAGTAGGTACGCACCACTGACGCGAAGATAAAGCTAGCTTGGCACTGGCTTTTTGTTTTTCTAGGTTAAACCGTTCTAGTTCTGTCCGGAAGACACGAACACGATTGTTTTTATGCTTCCATTTAAATAGCTACTAACTGATAGTTGTTCAAAAAATAACTCAAATCAATACAGATGAGATACGCGAGAAAAATCAATACTTTCCCTTGGCAGTCTAGCAAAAACGTCTTAAATAAAATATCCTTAACGATTTAGGTACCAACCGAAGTATTTAAACTTTGGTTCTAAGAAATTTAATTCCTAAGATTCTTAGACTTGATATTTTAAAATTACATTTCAACTGAATTTCTAGTTCTGTTTCGTTGTACCTATTTCTTGACAATAGTCCAAAACCTTCAACTCAGTAAACAGATTGAAAACTTCGCCATTTCCTACCTCTGGCTGAAACTCGCACATAGCGCTTTCAACTAGGTATTTGCCTGTGAAATTTTAAATAATAATTCTGCTACAGTAAATTACTCTTTAATGTGCTGCAAAAAGTATGAAATTTTATAATCTAAATACTACGGCGGGTTCAGTATAAAATTGTGTAGAACATTCTTATTAGTATGAAAGTATGAACACAACAATGTTTGTAAATTTCCGTCAAGATTTCCTAATCTCTAATTTTACTTTAAGTTAGATACATTGACTTCGTTTTGACCCGATAAAAAATAAAGACGGCGACTATGTCACTGTCAAAAGTTTGTAAGAGTTAGTTTTACCTTGTGAAAAGGGTAAAGGTCCGATCTCACCGCTGCGTAAAATACGATAAAGGCACAAAATCGCAGTGATTTGAAGCATGTTCTATTTTACTTCGTCACTACAAATACTACAATACTGTGCCACTGCCATATTTTACACGGCGGTGTGGTCGGACATTAAAGGTATAGTCCCCATTTCTTAATTTCAGGCCAAGTTTATTGCCGACCACTTTACGATATTCATCCGCCGATATCGAGTATAATTTTAGCGGGTGGTCATGTTGTGTACGAAAACGTAAAAAAATCGCAAGTTCTTGTTATTATTTCAATGTCGTTTATTCCGCTAACTTATTCATTTTATCAGTGAAATTGCAATGACGTGTAGTGTCCGGTTTAGAATACCACCTCTCCATTTCTTCCGTGGATGTCTTAAGAGGCGACTAAGGTTATGCAATATCTTAGGAGATAGGCTAGCAACCTGACACTATTAGTACCTCTTAACTTAAAGCCTTAAAATATGCTAGAACTGGCTACTAAACGTGAAATAGAACATGACGTTCGTTAATAATACCTACTCAAAACACAACGAAACTATTTACAAAAGCTTTTGAATATTGGGTAACAGTGCAAGACGTCTCGTAGCAGTTCAACCATTAATTAAAACTGTGTAGTTCGGTCGATGCTTAACTTTTGTTTCCCAGACTAAGAATTCCGTCTTTTGCTAATTTGTTTGCACTTTGAAAACCGCACAGCGAAGTATGCTAAAAGAACAGATGCAATTCAGTCTGATTTTATAAACTTTAGCGGGTGAATTTCTAGAAAGGCGTTACTTAGTTAAGTTCCGTAAAGTTTTACTCATTCATTACAAAACTGTAAAGATTCATGCCGTGTTGTTTTTGCTCCAGAATGAGATAGTAGCTAACCATTCGAAATAGATTTTCATTTCTATATTTGTGTAACATAATAACATGTAGCGACACCTCATTGTGTGTTAAAATTAGTATTTGGGTTCATTTTTAGAGATAGATAGATTCATTTATTTAATTCAGGAAACCACATTCTTAATTTTCATGTCATATACAAGCAGTTCACAATAGGATCGTCAAGTTGTAAATAACTGTAAATACTAAAATATTATAAACGGACACCATAACAAGCAAGTGAAGAATAAAATGACATTACAAGGTGTAAAAAATTTCGAAGTCGAAAGGCATTTTTTTAACCCAAGTTTACTTTTTTTATTCCACAAGTAAAATCAACAACTGCCAACTCCCAGGACTGAGTTATTATACCAGGTATAATCACAATATTAACAAATTTGCAGGGGTAACCCAACAAAGACGAGATCCCTGCAAAATAAATTAGTTGTGTGTAAGTGTCACCGCGGTTAGCTGTGCTTGGCACGGAACCCAAAAACCAACGTCATTAGCATAAAAATGCTATAATTCTAACATTTCCCGCTGAAATAAAGCAAGTGCCATAAATCGCTGTGGTTTGCTCGTTAATTCGGTTAAATACTACGTTGTTTGTTTAAGCCAATAAACTATTGTGTCGTACCAGCTAATTATCGGATAGCCATCTACCGACGGTTGACACGCTGCGTAATTTAATGCCGTGATTGTTGGAGATATGTCAATAGAAACCATTGACAATCTGTAACTAGACATACATACAGTCACGCCCGTATTCCCAAATGGGGTAGGCACAGCACACAAAACACTACATAGACAAAACGATGACTAATTCACGTTGTGTGGCCACTTCTAGCATGCTTTTTTTCAGGTTTTAAGGTGGCAGGTACAATAGTGACAGGTTGCTAGCCTGTTGCCTAAAGTATACCTTAACTTATGTCCTTAGTCGCCTCTTACGACATCCACGGAAGAAATGGAGAGGTGTTATTCTAAACCCGACACCACACGGGTATGTGTAATTAGACATGTATAAAGGGGGGCTACCACTACATTTAATTTTCACTTTGTAAAAGATGACGATTGATGCACAATTCCGTTAAAAAAATTAATCGTTGATCTTAATTAGCAATGCAATTCAGCTAAAAAGTAAATCGCAAGCAGACGTTGTCGTAACCTTTTGAAACGTTACTCCGCTCTTGTATTTTGTCTTTCGCCTATACCTATAACATACTTGTTACTTTGTATTTTATGTTCAACTAAGAGACTTACAAATGTACATATCTACATAGATACAGACAATCGATGGCTTAACGCTACATTGTCTAACATGTATGAGGACCGAAACATACCCTGCGTTTAAGTCGTAGTTAAAATTACTTAAACTTTTCCGTTGTGACACAAAAATTTGGCCATACATTTGTATAGTAAACTTTGGTCGCAGCGGATAAGCTACCAAGTTTGTACATAAATGATACCTGTATTCTCAAATAGGGTAGGTAGAACACACGAAACGTTACATAGACAAAACCATGGCTACTCCGCTTTCAGTAACCATTTAGATTTCAAGTTGGGCAAAAGAAGGTAAAAGAAGATGATGCAACGAACACATTTACGCTCATTTGGTTACATTTAGTTACAATGAATTGTATTGTTACCGGCATAATATAACTATCACCCGTGTGGTGCCGGGTTAGAATAGCACCACCCCCTTTCTCTCCGTGGGTGTCGTAAGAGTCGACTCTGGGTAAGGGTTTGTGTATTGTGGGCGACGGGCTAGCAACCTGTCACTGCAATATCATGTTTAACCATCTGATTACCTTGAAATTGCTAAACGTGGTACTGGATTTTTGAATTCATGTGCTCTGCCTACCCCTCTTGGGAATACAGGCGTGAGAATATGTATGTATGTGTATGTATAATATAACTTAGCAAGATGTTTTGTAGTGGGGGTACATTATGCGACCCCACCCCCACTCCAAAAAAATTTGCCCAGTTTGATGTCGAGGACTAAAACCCTATTTAAATATTAGATGTCAACCTTTCAGTTACAAGTAGCCTGTGTCAAATATATAATTCTGGCACAATTTATCAAATTCGGTAGCTGAAAAATTATGGCAAAGATTTATTAGACTTATTACAAGATTTATTAAATGGTTCTAACATTATGACTACAAGGGTTTAACATTTTCTGAACTAGAATTCAAGTAAATAAGGCACTTTGCATACATAACTTAACCCGAGTGGCTACTAAGAAAAATAAATAATTTTGTTGCGCTCAAAAGGTTAACATGTTTAAAATAGGGTAAACAAGAAGGGTTCAGGTAATTTTAAAATAATACGGACAAACAGCCCATTAAGGGATAATCTGAATCGATAACATGATTTGCATTTGGTTAAGGGTCCCATCCTTTTTATTGTAAGGTGAGTTATTATAAGGAATAATTTAAAACGGCCCTCAACTTTCCCTTTTACTCAAATTTCCATCCATCCGTAAAGAAATGAGGTTGGCTAATCGATGCGTTTAATTTCTCTGATTGCTTCTCTTCAAACTTTACTGAGTTATTTTATTAGTTGTAATATTAAATGAAAGTTTTGACATTACGTCGTAAACTTATTGCTCTTTGTTAACGTTGTTTTATAGCAGTGATTCTGTGGAAGGAGAATATAAGACGACGCATAAAACGTAACGATCGACGTCTGCTGAAATTTTTAAATTCTTTAAAGGTAGGCAGAGCAAAACGCCACGATATAGCCAAAATGACTTCGTAGCCACTTCGAGCACGATTATGAGATCTCAAGTTAAGAAGTATAATAGTAAAAGGTTGGTTGCTATACCCTGTAGCCTGTAGCTTAACATTAAATCTGAACCTATTACTTTAGTCGCTTTTTGCGACTTGAAGAGGTCTTATTTGAAACCCGTCACCACATGGCTCGTTAAAATTCCAAGCACAATTAAAAAAGTAAACTCGAACCAACTTGTTTGCAATCTAACTGCCGATACCGCCGATCTTCCCGTAAATGGCACATACACGCAAGCCGACTTTATGGAAAACGGTTCGGGAACCGTAAATTTCAGATGCAATTTTGTTGCCAGAATTGGAAAATTGCCGTACAAGAGTAATGCAATAGCGGTGGCGCGGTACTCTGAACTTTAACCGAATAGAATGCGGTCTTTGAAGTTTGATTCCACATAAACATCCAATGATTGCAAGTAACTGCGCAAAGAGAATAAGTAATGCGTCGAGGTCGAGTCTATGTAAAACTAGTAGGAAACTGGCACGGGACCAAAACCCACGTTTGGAGTTATTGGACCAAGGAAGCAGAAGATTTGCGGGAAGCGGAACAAGTTGAAAAGTATAAGGAAGCTTTTTATTCTGTTTAACATTTTAATTTTTATTTTCAATGTGAAACATGTATTGAAATAAGCAAGTCAGATCAATGCAGTAAAATATAATTTTAAACAAAAAAAAACCGACTTCAAATCTATACTAATATAATAAAGCTGAAGAGTTTGTTTGTTTGTTTGAACGCGCTAATCTCAGAAACTACTGGTGCGAATTGAAAAATATTTATTGTGTTGGATAGACCATTTATCAAGGAAGGCTTTAAGCTATATAACATCACGCTGCGACCAATAGGACCGAAGAAACAGTGGAAAATGTAGGAAAAACGGGGGAAATTTGTCACTATTCCACGCGGACGGAGTCGCGGGCACAACTAGTTAGCAATATTTTGAAAGTATTCTGTTTACTGAATGTAAAATCTTGACTTCATCAACAAATTACCGAAAACGCCGTACATCTCCATACAAAATTTGAAGAGTTCC
Source organism: Adoxophyes honmai (assembly GCA_005406045.1). Lineage (NCBI taxonomy): Eukaryota > Metazoa > Arthropoda > Insecta > Lepidoptera > Tortricidae > Adoxophyes > Adoxophyes honmai. Next base: position 46,926 of record BHDV01010167.1, read on the forward strand.
CTCGATTTCTCCAAGATTCCACCATCAGATCCTGGTGTCGTGCAAATGGGACCAATTTCGAGTTATACCCTTTCGATTAAAAAAAAAATTTTGAAAATCGGTCCACGGGTTTTCGAGTTATCGAGTAACATACACACAAAAAAAAAATAAAAAAAAATAAAATAAAAAAAAATAAAAAAAAAATTAGGTCGAATTGAGAACCTCCTCCTTTTTGAAGTCGGTTAAAAACCCAGTAATTTTGTCATTTTAGCTTAATTAAGTCCCAAGTAGATATAAAATGAATATGAGTGAGAATCACGAAAGTTTAAAACATGGCGTTATTATTCGTTGTTTCACCACTGATTTCATTTTTATTAAACGTCAATATTTTAATAAGCGATATGAATATCTCACGCGTTTCGGCCCCAAATGGAGTTTTCAAAAGGCGATTGGTGCTGTCGAAATCGTTTTTTATTTCTAACTAAAGCGGATCCGTTGCTCTCACATTTTTCGGAGCGTGACTAAACTGGAAAAGCTTTGGTTCAATGGTTATGGCATATTTGAGCTGGGTTTTGGAAATATTTTGCAACCGCACTGCGAGTTCTTAGTTGGCGAGTAATTAAAAAAAATACGCAAAGTAAGTAGCTTTAGTTGAAAAAATAAATAATGGCTTCAAATGACAGTTCGAAGTTTTCTGAGCTCAACTTGGATTTCGATGCAGAGGTTGTGATAAAAAAAGAAAATCAGAAACTTTACTAAAGATTTTAATAGATTACAGAATACTATATATAACACAAGTACGTACTTTTATTTCTGATAGCGTTCTTCTAAGTTGTTCTGTATTTGTTATTTTGGTGTATTATGTGCATATTAATACTTAGTGAATATTTGAAAACTTAGCAGAAGTGTGCGTAATTCCATTGAATTTTCCAGACTGATAACAAGCTGTGTAACGTGAAGTTTTTAATAGAATTTTTAATCGTATCTACCCAATTTGAATTTCATACCAAGTTTACGTGAATAATAAAGACAAAGTGAAGCTAAACCTAATTAGGTTTACGATGGTAAATAATTAGGAAACGGGTAATATTTCACGCAATTACCGACATTAAAATGATGGGGATAAAAGTTTAGTAGCCTCTAACGAAATCCACAGAAGAAATGGAGAGGTATTGTTGTAAATCCGACACAACACGATTTCGAAATTTCAAAACATTGTAAACTAATCCATAGTTATATGTGGGTCATTGTCAAGCCTGGCAATTTTTTTCGCCAAAAAATGAAACACGTAATTTATAAAAATCAAAGGTATATTACGACTCTTACTCTAATTTGCAACAGAACTGAGTATCATTCAGAGATCAATTATTAAAAAAAAAACGATTTAAAACAAAATAACGATATTTCGATTCCACCAAAAAGACTAATATGTCCACCAAGTGGACTAATTATGTTAATTAATAATAAATAAACAAAACAAAAAGCGGTAAACATCTTAAACAAAAATAACGCTCATGATATATTCTCATAATCATGAACAATCAGACACGTAAATACATTCAAAAAGTATATAAAAAATATTTTGTGTCTGTCTACCGAAATGACAATTCTTTTCGGTGGACCAAATATGCCATCGTCCTCCGAAGACTAGGAAGCCTTCAAGTCTTCAAGAAGCATGTATGGAATGGGGGTTTGGTGGCTTTTCCTGGTTTTAACGTTGACGTATCCGAACTTTCAGAATATACGTCCAAAAATTGTATACTTTTATGCACATTTTTTTCAATCATCAAACAGACTGCATTCACTAATTTTTAGTGGTTGCTGCATTCTGAAGTCATCAACTTCTTTCTAAGTAAGTAAGTTTCTCTGCTTTCAACATTGTCCTGTTTTTCACTGCAATACGTTCATCCATTTCATGGTACTAAAATAACTGGAATCAAAGGCGGTATTTTGCGTGCGATGTACTTTTAAGTTTCTTTTTGTATATTGATTTTTTTTCTGCATCGTCGTGCATCATTCCATTTTTTCCTCCAAAGCTTATTTTGTATGTTTTGTTAAATCTTCTACAGTTTTATTTTACTTTTGCAGAATTTACGTTTAAACATTTACTATTCAGTCACTAGTCATTTACGGATAAAATAAAAAAGGAATCAGAAGCTAGTTTTCAAAGTTATAATAAATAATTAAACCAAATTACAAGAAATCAATCAAAATACAATCATTTATCGTTTGGGTGTACAAAAAGTCCACCAAAAAGACGTCCACCGAATGGACTTTTTCCGCAATATCATTTACAACACCAGCCATTTAAAGGATTATTATAAAAGGCAAGGCATATTTACAATGTTTGATTGCTTAACTAATTATTAAAAACGTTTGGTGGATTTATAGCGATGTACTTGCAAAATACAGCAGTAACCGGAAAGACAATTCAACATTGACACCACCAAATATTCTTGTTAACACAACAATATCGTCTGCAGCGCACAAGTCACGGCAAAATAGCTGCTAACAGGGATAGTACGATAGTGAACGAGTTAAATTATAATGTCCCGGTCTATTCATTTGGCATTTCCCTAATTTTTCTAGAATTTAAAGTAATGTCCACCAAAAAGACGAAAAATGTTGTGACAAGATTCAATAATGCAAAAAATGTGTTTTATTTCCATCTAATTTTTTCAATCCTATTAATGTTAAATGTAAATCATACATAGATTAGGGAAAAATGGCATTTTTGTACAATAATAAAAGAGATGTATTTTTTTAAAGCCACATTCTATTAACAGGTGGAATCAGGACAGTCCACCGAAGTGGACTTTCAGTTACATTTGTGGTGATAAACAAAACAAATAATTACATTTATAGAAAATATGATATAGTATAGTCTAGTACGTTTCCTGTACTTTATAGTTATGATGTAAATTGAATGCAATTAATAAAAATGTCTTATATATTACAAATGGACATGTTTTTTTAGGGTTATGACAATGACCCATGTAATTCCTTGATAATGTTAAGGAATTTTAGCCATAACATTTTGCCACGGACCGCAAATCAGTCAGAATCTTATTCATTACCGCCATTGTTCTAATTCCTATGGAACAGCGAGGTCCAAAGAAAACGTCCAAGGCTCGAGTAAACATTAGGCCAGCCAATCGTATAAAGGCGTCTTCATTCGGTCGTCACAATTACCACCGCGGACTAAGGTCACGCAATTCATTCAATATTCAATGCTTTGAACCCCGTCCCTTAAAGGTCTTCGCACATTATAACAACTCCACGCCAACGCGGCAGCAACTCTACTCACACTCTCGATGAGTAGTCAACTAGTTTATCCACCCAATGGTCACTAGTAGGCAATGCGGTGTCAACGAGTGGACAACGCGGTGTCAACGAGTGGACAACGCGGTGTCAACGAGTGGACAACGCGGTGTCAACGGCGATGGCTGGCAAATGGTTGCCCGTCACGCGTCAGTCGCAAACGCATAGTCGTTGTGTGGACAACGTGTGGTCATTGCGTGACAAACGTGTCGGGGTTGATCCTTAGTGTACGATGCGTAGGCCAGCGTCGTACACTACTTTAACATAATTTTTTGAAATTAAACCTTGAATATTATGCCACAGGGCTTAAATTTCAATATTTGGCATAGAGTCGAGTCGCCGTTGAGTCGTTTTAATGTGCGAAGACCTTTAGTACGGAGCCGGGCTGGCGTCTCTTCAGAGATATCGGATAAACGTCACAGCTTCCGACCAGTGACCACGATACCTCCAGGAAATACACGTCACAAATTTGAAGCGTGTATCTGGCTTCTATTTTGTAGAGTGGTCGGCCATTTTACAATTTTGTCAAGTGGAAATCGGATTTGTTCAGGTAGGTGGATTAAGTACTTATTTATTCTATTAAAATCTAAACATACATGATGCCGGTTTTTCCATACGGGGCAACAAAGCACAACAAAACGCTACGTGGGCAATTCACGTTACGCAGCGTTTCTACTATAATATGTTTTAAGTTTTGAGTTCTGAGGTTCTAAGTAGATTTAGTGACAGATACCTTAACCTTCATACTTGAAATGGACAGGCTGTATTCTAAACCCAAACAATAAAATAAAAAATGTAAATAAGAGAAGTATTTTCCTACTAAATATGATACAGGTCTTGCATATTAACAGTAAAATTATAGTCGGTGGTAGCAAAATCGATTCGAAGAAATAATCGCTCAACTTAACAAACGATTTGTTGTCGCTCAATTATTAATTACGACAATACTCAAGGGACAAATTTTATTCTTAGAATTTTTTCACTGTAGGAGTTTGACAAGAATAGATTTGTCGAAGCCTGATCAACGATAACCAAGGTATTGTTTCAACGCTGCTGGCTCAATTACGATAGCAGTATCAACAGTAAAACTCGTCCAGAAAAAATGTAAATTAAAAACATAGAAGTACAAAGACGTAGGTACTTACATAATAACGATGATTAAGTAAATGTATTTAGAAAGCCGAACGTACCCGAGGCGGTCGCTAGTTTTAAAACTAAACCGCATATTATATTATCTGCCTAATCAATTATTACTGTGGGTTGGTGCTAATTGCGGGCAGGCATTTCCCAAACACAATAATTTAATTAAGGACACGTCGCTGCCGAGTTCATTACTATAATAGTAACAATTAACAAAGAGTCGTTTTGGCCGCAGTTTTGGGGTTCACTAGTGTCTTGTAACATGTTACAAAAAGTGGTTTTGGCTTCAGCTGTAGGTTTCACAGATCTCACATACATACATTCATAAGTAAGTAAATAAGTCAAATATACCACAAACTAGTATAATTAATACAGATAAAGAAAGCAAGGACATAACAGGTGAGCCTGTGAATGAGGAACAGATAAATGCATAAATTATACGTTTGATGAATTTTAGCCAATTAAATACTGAACATTTTGAGTTACCGATGCATATCTGGAGTTGGCGGGTGGTTTAGACTATAAAATGGTGGAGAGGGAGCTGACTGACCATTCTGTGCATTAGATATTCCGGGACAACAGTTTCATAACGTAGATTGCTATCGACACAGCACGCCGCCTTAATTAAAGGGAATACCTACCGGTCGCACGTATGCGACTGTGGTCTGCGGAAATTAGAAGTCAGTTGAATGTTCTGATGTTTCTGTGTTCAGATAGTATAAGTTACGCCTTGTTTACGCATAATTTGTTTTAGAATTATTTTAAATTGCTTAACTGCACAGAAACTCATAAACTCATAATTGATTTTTGCGTAATTGTATTTCTAGTTTTATAGTTTATATAAATATCGCACCTTGAAAATCAAAACGTCACTATCCAAAAAACGCGTTTTTTCAGTAGAAGGGTTTAAAAATCTGAAAAAGAATTTGTGTTCAAAAATGGTATTTTTTTCTAATTAGGGTGTATATTTCTACTGGATTAGCTCTTTATTCATGCCAACTGTCTATCTAATATAAATAATGTTGTTTCTTTATCTTAATTACTTCATAATTTCGTATTTAAAAAATAATAGTGTCACTCTTTCCTTTATTTTCTCTTAACGCCACTTTTCTACTTTCAATTTACACTTAATTTTGATATATTTTACGGAAAAGTGATACTACAGTTTCCTTTTTGAGATAAACTGTTAATAATTTATCGTTATTTGAGTCAAAAACTAGAATAAAATTCAACATTTGAAACGCAAAGAACATTATTTTCTGGTTTGCCTATAATAAGCATAATTTTTCGTGCCAAAGTATAAAAAACGTCATGAAATTCTGAACGTAAGCAGGAAAAATGCAAAAGTTAGGTGAAATAAACATTTTTCCAAACAGATTACTGATATAACTATTATAAACATGCAATAAACTTATATTGTACATATTCACTAAACAATTTTTGTATTTTTAGTAAAGTTCACAAATAATAAGCGTAAAAAGTGTCGGATTAGCACAGCTAGGCTTGAGTAAAGATATGTGCGATATGGTCATACCTGTCACTGGCACCGTCTTACTAGAAACGTCAGAAAATGACAGGTATTCTATTCCGCGCGCGTGTTGTCTCGCTCGTGTAGCTGTGCTAAGCCTACAGCTTTTAAAGGTTGTAATATTCTTTGTAAAACATACTAAAAAGTTATAGTATACAATTTTTATCAAAAAGTCTGATACATAAATGACTCATAATCTTAATTAAATGTAACTAAACCCAAAAATATTAACATTTACATAACTAAAATTTACAAATAACAATATTATAATAGCAGTTTTTTGACTTAATTCACAATTTATGGGTTTTGAGAAATATTTCTAAATGAAGTACAAAATTGTACTGTCAGTTATTACTTTAAGCCAATTGTCTTAGATTCAACTATTTAGCTTAAATTTATCTTATCTTAAAATCACAAGCTTTTTAGAAACATAATACGATGTGAATGTAACAAAAACGTAATAAAAAACAAATAGATTAGATTTAGATTCCAAAACAGAAGGATTAAATTATAGAAAGATGAAACATAGTATGAGAGAATAACATGTATTCCTAAGATAAACCTAATAATAATATTTTTGTGATAGGATTTTACATCAAAGAGGTCTCTAAGCTGTCTCTAAGAGGTCTCTAAGTTTCTCTTTCGTTTGGTTTAAGAAAGTTAATGTTTTTGTTTGCCACAACTACCAAGAAATACGGATTTCAAAGATCTAATCTATTTAAGGTGTAACTTGCTATTTATAGTATTGTTAAAATTTTTAAGAATAAAGTCTTTTTAGCCGGGGTCAGCTCACGAGCAACGCACGCAAACTGCACGCAGTTTTCTACTATGTACTTCATTTCTTTAAACTGTTTTTTTGATAATGATGTTTTAAACCAAACTTAAACGATGTTGGTCCGATTATCTTCTCTTGCTTAACTTTTAAAGATAGTTGACAAAACCTTACGGAAAAACGACACTAAACAAATATAACACACTGTCGCTTTCAATCGAAACTTCATGATAGTATTACATTTTAAACGAAAAGTGGCACATTAATAATAAAAACTTGATTTCACTAAAAATATTACGTAAATTACAAAGGAAAATCGACACTAAACGAAACGAAACACTATAGAATTATGTTAAAACTTCATATTGCTGACTAAATTGAAAATCAAGAGTGACATTTTATTGATAGATACATTATTCAATGAAAAGTTATACCAGTCTACCGATTACTTTCATGGCAAACTGTCCATAAACAAAAAAATACGTTCTTCATCATAGAGCCTAAGGCGAAACGTTCGGCGTCCTCGTCACGAATAAAAAAATGACGTTCTTCCGATCACACATTCGCATATTTCTTCCAAACGCCATAGCGACACTAATGCCCTCTGGAACATCTAAAAGAGATAGAGCTACAGGTGTCTTTGCATTGCATAGTTTTCGGCTTCCATAGCAAGATGGCATTGATAACTCAAAAGTGACAAATTTCGTATAGTGACGTTTTGATTCTCAAGGTGCGATATTTCATGACCAAATTATGAAGTGTTAGAAAAATATGAGGTTAAGAGTACTCTAAACTGGCAAGCATGCAGTAGAGTTTAAAGAATGTGGATGAAGCAAAGGCATACCTATGTCAAGATCGTAGTATTGTGGTAAAAAGTGATTTCTAAAGTAGGAAATTTAGAAGATACCTAAGCACGCACTTTGCGCCACTAAGCGGGCCGCACACCAGCGCCGCATGCTACACGTATCGAACATTTACGTCGCCACAATGTGTGACACAAAAAACGAACAGGTTCGATCTTAAATTATTGTAGTGCGGATGACGTCTTGCCACAAAATGTGTCCGATACAAATGTATCCTCGGTGTGCGTGCTCACGTAGGAATGTATGGGGGCGTTAAATGTGTCGCATTTAAAATGTGACGCTACAGTTGTGAAGAGACAATTGTATGCCTGGTGTGCGGCCTGCTTAAACTCGACGTAATTGTCACCGGCTGACAACTACCCACATTTTCGAAATCACGTTCTATATGTCGGAGATGAAGAGAGATGATGAAGATGATAAGGCGTGTGTCAATGTCGAGCGGCGATGCAGGAGATCGATTCTTCGTTAACCATGACACTCATCCATGACTTAGTTGGAATGAAAAGTCAATTTAGTACACTCACGTTTTAATCAAACTAATTTAAAGAGAATACAATAATCACAAGCAATAGAAATTAGATCGGACTACAAGACGCAAACAGAACGCGATGAATTTGGAATAAGGGGCACAACCGCACAGTTCAGCATTCCAACTAGAAGTCCTCCTCGACCGTTACTCGTACCGCTTTTTAAAGTGAAAAGCAGGTAGTTGGTATTGCCAACACTACATGTTGGTTTTCCTCAACAAAACCTGTGTTGCCAGCCTCATTCCGAAAACATCCAAATCTGTTAAGATTTGACGTTCCGTTTAACGTTTAACGTTCCACAACACGATCATCTTGATACGTCACACATCCCCGTATGATATTCCGGCGTTGACCGGAGTTGACGCGTTTCTCCCGTGGCTATCCACCGCGCTACTGAGGGTAGATAACTCTCAGCCGTTACGTTTCTTCATTGAGGGTAATTGTCAGTCCCTCTTATCAACAATGTCTTGACTTCACCCAAGCTGTCTGCATCGCATTGCTAATTACATTGAAAGTAGCTAGATGGCGCTACTAACTCGCAGTAACAATCAACACTGACAAGTACAGCCGTAGACCGATAGATGGCGCTATAACTCCATTAGTTTGTAGAAAAATCACGTAGACTCAACACCGAATGCGTAGTTCAAACTTCAGCCGCGAGATGGCGTGACTGGATATGCGACATATATTATTGTCAAACGTCGGGTAGCACACAACAACATTCTTATTCGCAACAGCTATGGCGCTTTGCTCCCGACATTGAAAAATGACGAATTAATCTCGATATGAAGACTATCCGTTTTATTTCACTATGAGTGAGTCTCGAGCTAGTTTTTTGTTTATGATACCTAAACGCTAAGTTCTACATGTCTACGATCCCATGAAAAAGTTCTCATTTCAGATAAGAATGGTTTTATTCACGACGATTTTATCACGGCTCGCGTGCTGAGGCATATATTAGTCGAGTAATAGTCATATTAAACCAGTGTAATAGCGTTCGGAACAAACGGGGTTGGAGGGAATTGCAGCAAAATGGCACCTCGGTTTGAGCACCTCTTGGTTCGCGAATATTATTCGCATTGTTTTTTAAGTTCGTAGAAAATGAGAATTGTCTACTCAGTCAACGGAAACTTTCTAAATGTCATTGCCTTAAATAATCTGTGTGTTGACCGGTAGAATTCTGTCATAGAGGGCGTTTGCTGCCCATAGCAAGATTATTTTTAGAACTACAGTACCTAAATGCTGGTTACAAGATAGTTTTAACACCTTTCTATTCAATGTTGTACGAGGCGACTAAGGAACGGAAACGGAACGGAAGGTTAACATAATATATGTTTTAGGTGACAGACTAGCAATCTGTCATTATAAAGCCTCTGAAGTTAAAAACTAAAAAATAGTGAAAACATGGATTTCACTATTGAGCGTTTTGTGTGTTCTGTTTACCCCATTTCGGAATACGCTTACACTGTTGACACGTTTTGTAAGTGTATTTTATAAACCGAACTACTTTGAACGTCACCCTCGATCATAATTTTCGTGTAGCTACGAATACTTTTTAACATTAACACGGCAAATTGTTCGAACAATATTTCCAAAGCAAACAGCCGTAAATTGGCGGTAAATATTTTATGAGACTCCACACAGCCAGTAGGTATTTAATTAAACAACAACAAAATGTAAGCGCGTTGCTACCGCAAAAATGCGCTACGCCTCACGAATCGGCGTCTCCATTTTACGCAGTTATATTTTTCGGCAAATCATTTTCCACGTGTTTTCTGTCCCCGTTTCCAAACATCGTATTAACCGACGGTTTAATATTACGTAATCAAAAGCTTTAAAATTAATTACAAGCCCGTAGTACTAGCTATGAGGCAATTAAAATAATATTACAAAGGCAATCTCACGTGCGAGAAGCTTTTGTCCGCGTACGTAGTATGAGACCGCTATTATGAAAAGTGGGAGGTAACTTTCTAATTGTATTTCCAACTAAAAAGTCTTATCTGATAAACGTTTTTTTTTTAAGTGTTGTACCTAAATGACGTAGCTACTGATTTTATTGCTGTTTCTTTAAAAAATATAACGAAAATGTAAGAGAATCAACAATTATTTACTAGCACGATTTCGTTGACCGAGGTTTGCAAAACTACAAGACTACCGACTTAACTTTTCAGAAATTATAACAACGACACTAAACTTGTAAGGCGAAATGGGATTTTTTAGATAATCAAATATAAAATTTTGCCGTACTTACTTATCAGTAAAAGGACCATGGGCAACTTTGTATGAAGCCTGGTTCTGAAACCAACAGAGCTGACACTTAGGTCATTAAATAGGTATTTAACTCTACTTTATTTCATTGTATGGAAACTATTGTAGGTTATGAAAATGGAAGAACGGAAAACCTGTAATTAAATAAATATAATCGTAAAAATATGGGCTATCAAAAACACATTTGATTTATAAAGTCGTGACAAAACAGTGAAGTAGAAAGACAGTGACATAATATTTCACTACATTTTAAATTGTGCCGATGACCAGCGTTACGTAAGTTCAACAGGAACCAAGTCGAATTCCATGGGAGAACTGAGATATCAATATTGAAATCTTAGTTTAAGAGTCAATAAAATCTATTAAAAACAGGTTTAGGGTAGGGTTAGTGTGTAAAATAAAAATAAGTTTTGTGGGCAATTGATGGTTTTAAACATAAAATTACCGTGAGACTCACTTTATAGTGAATCTACTCACGTATTTTTATATCGAGATTAGCTCGACATGTTTCGAGCCAATCCGTGGCCCATCATCATAGACGTGCACTGCACTCTGCCGCTCTTTCCGTGCAACTGCTAGACACAACGAACGCGGTTCACAACTACCCACATTTTCGCCAACACATTCACTATTATTGTGAATATGTATAAATATTCTCCGAATGCATTTTTCATAGCTAAAAGTACTGAACTCACCGTGACTAAAATACAAATATCTCAGTTCTGCAATGGAATTCGACTTAGTGCCCATATAATGAAATAAAGTAGATTTTAAGACCTATTTATTGACATAAATCTTAATGCTGTTGGTTCCAGGCCCATTTTGACCATGGTCCTTTGCCGATTTGATTCATACATACAGTCACGCCTATGTTCCCAAAAGGGGTAGGCAGAGCACACGAAACGTGACAAACAAAACCATGACTATGACTCTTTCACGTTTCACAGCCACATTTTTTTTAATCATGTATATCCTAAAAAAAGTCACTATCCTAAAAAAACGTCGCATCCTTTTTCAACTTTCAAGCGTCGACATCAATATTTCTTGCAACAAAAAACACGTGTCTAAGACAAGTGGAGTAAGAACTAAGTAATAGTAATCTGTAACAAGAATCGAAGTACGAATACAAATTGAATAGGCAGGTTAATTCGATACTAAATTCATTACACTCCAACTTAGAGCCCCGAATACCCATTAATACTAAATAGAGTTCAAACGGCACACAATTGGGTGATCATTTGCAGAGTATCGATACGTTATGTATCGAGCCAACTCTGGTATCTAGCTCCTGAGGCGTCAGGAAATTGTACAAAGCGCGAGCAATGCGACTGGTAAAGCTGATTTCGAGGGCGTATTCAAGCACCGACTTGTAGAACGTAGACTTAGCTATCTATACACACGTAGGTCCATACGATTTTAAGCTTTAGAGAGGTTTTTCCGTCTCGTGGTTTGCAAAAATTCGAAATTCAAAATTCGAAACTTTGGAATAGGCTGATAAGTGTACTTTTACAAGTCATTTTCCAGTCTACCAGCGCTTCGGAAAGACCATGATTACCAAGAAGAATGCGTCGCAAGAAACTTGGCTTGGCGTAAAGTATTTTTTTCATAATGCAAGTTTTTTATAATAATGTTAAATTTGTTACCAAAAATAAACAATAAATAATAGTAGGTACAGAAAAACATAGATTGCGGTGCTGCCGATTTATTTTTTCTAACCAATGCAACTTACTTATCGTTGCTTCCTACATAATAAGCTATATCAATATTGTGTTCCCCGTGTGGTGTCTGGTTAAGAATAACACCTATCCATTTCTTCTGTGGATGTCATAAGAGGCACCTAAAGAAATATTGAGATATGAATGCACACAAGCCATACTCTAAAAATATTGAGAAGAAAAATCAAATAATTTACCTCGACAATTTAATTTCACCTAATCAACAAGAAATTAACGACTTCATTGTGATCGCCATTAATTACTGAGTTAGAAAAAATGGTACCTGATCACGGATTAAAAGTCATCGTGTATATTATCAAGTTGTAAATATCACTTCATTTCGCTGATAAAAAAAAGAAATTTAAACAGAGGTCCGATGTTTTTCTTTGACATATTTATTTGTCCACTTCCAGCGGTAATCGAAACAGCAAATCCAAAAGCATTCCTTACCTACATGTGGGAATGATAATGCGGGCGGTGATAAGCCGAAGTTGTCCGCGGCTTACGGGATAAAGCCCGTTTGATAGATCCGCACCGAGGAATCACGCCGTTAGAGAAATAATGACACGGCGCAAAAATAATACCCGCACACTCATGCGGTACCGTAAGATGGGGTCTGTTAGGAATGCGGGGGCAGTTGGATAAGTATGTATGTATGTAACTCTTTACGACTAAACTATTTCCTTTATTAGTGTCATTAAATTACTCAATTTACAAAATAACAAAACAAGAACAAAATAACAAACTGAAAATAATTTAAAGACTAAAGCTACAGAAATTAAATCTAAGTCTAAATCTATACTAAGATTTAACTAAAATAAATTAAAAAAAACGTGAAATAACAAACACAAATAAAGGCGAACATATCCCGTAAAGGATTTCTTAGTGCTAACCCTCAAGCGATTTATAAAACATATGAAATTAGATAAATAAATAATGTGTGGATAAATGGGTGGAGTGGGGAAAAACAAAGGAGACAGGTGGTTTTTATAAGCTACTAAAAAAACTAAGCGAGTTGGAAATCCGGGGTATTTGGATTATGAAAGGGGGAGAATGGGGAATACACAGGGGCAAGGAGTTATTTTTAGGTTTCTGAATGAAGCTGCATACATACCTATTATATCATGCCTGTTCCTAAATGGGCAAAGCAGAGCACACAAAACACTACATAGACAAAACTGTCAACATTTCAGGCATAATTTAGGTTTTAGTTTACTATAATGACAGGTTGCTAACTTGTCGCCTAATTAACCTAATCTATTTCCTTAATCGCCGCTTACAACATCCAAGGAATAAAAATGGAGAGTCCTATCTATGTATGTTAGTTTATGAAATTGAACTGTCTACACAGTATTAAAATTCAGACGACCTGAACAAATATTAAAACAAAAAAAAAACAAGGAATGAATGTCAAAAACGTTGAAAAACGTTAAACGATTAAAAAAAATGTCTAAGTCATGCGTAAAAACACACATAGATACATGAATGCATACATTCATCACACTGAATGGAGTAGGCAGAGCACACGAAACGTCGAATTGTGCCAAACAGTATACAGTAAGGGCAACGCTCAACATAATATTGCGGCGAGCCGTAACGCTGATTTTAAGTGCTACCCTGAAAACTTAAAATTAAAAGAAAATGCATATTGCCAGAACTTCCCAACATTTCCAAATAATGTGTCGCAATCGAATAACAAAAAAAATATAACCATAACGTGTTAGCAACACTGATGACGTCACCCGGCGTGGCGGGGGACTTCGATAAACACGGCACTTTGGCTCGAGCTACGGCGCGCGCAATACGTTGTGTTTATTTTTGTGTTTGTTAATTTGTATTAACCGTATTATAAAATTGAGTTGATTTTCTATCTACGGTTTCATTTATTCCAAGCGTTGCTTAAGACAGCGGATTAAAGTTGAAAAACGATGGTAGGATAGTGACTAATAGATAGTGAATTTTATTAAAACCCCCGACACTTTTAGTTATTAGACAGACAGACACTCACAATTCGCAACTTTACCACCCTTTTTACGTTGGGTGTCGAAAAAAAGAAACACAAAAGTTGACATTATCCTTGATAATCACAATTCTCGAAAGAATGAAATTAAATATTTGCACAGCGATCTTATACATCTGAAAATGCCTCAAACAACCCATCACGATAAGTAAACGGCTAGGAGGCTAGCAATATGTTAAAGGCATGAAAAATGTACTTGGACCGAGGGTAAGGTCAAACATTTTTTACCCACGAACTTTGCACAACCTAATTTAGGTGAAAGCCTCTGTCCTCGTGGGAACAAGATTTGTCTACTACGGAGGCAACTGCCCATCGTCAGGGCTAGTTAATTAATTATGATTGGACAAAATGTGACAGGTCGAGATCGTACACAAGAGTATTTGGGTGACTATAATTACAAATTGAGTGGAAATCGTGATACTAAATAATAATGTGACTCAGTCTCCCTAATTGGCCGCATTTAACTGGTTAGTAACCTGTCACTGTTATACCTGCTAAATTAAAACCTAAGAAAATATGCTATGAATGGCCACAAAACGTAAAATAGTCATGGTTTTGTCTATGTAGCGTTTCATGTGCCTTGCCTACCTCATTTGTATGTATGAAATTATTATCAAAAGACATAATTATTACAATTTTAGGTTTGATTTAACCAAACGTGTTTTTTTTTCAGTAAGTCACTCTACCCGGTTTTTTCACATGAAAATAATATAATATTTACTACTAAATGAAGAGCGACTTACTTCAAGACTAAACTTTACTCTCGGTTAGTTGAATGCACTCTCACTCATAACATGTAACAACATCGCTTTGTTGTTATGTATAATAACTGCAGTCCATCTTTTCAAGTGTACATTAAAAGTTTCAAATTAAAAAAGGAGGGCAAACAAGCTATAATAACATGAATCATGACAATCTACATCCACTAGAGTTTCAGCGGAGAACAAAGCTTCTCCGTGTAGTGAAGACGCCGAACGAGCAAAGTTGGGTGAAGAATGAGGCATTAAAATAATAAATAACTTTACATTGTGCTCTTCCGGGCTATTTGGGAATAAACTGGCTTGACGAAATGGTGCTAAATACGCAGCTTTCACAGTATTAGTCTAATGAATTGACCGTACCAATTATTTCTGAGATATTAAACATTGTGTGGTGTCGAGTTTAAAATAACACCTCTCCATTTCTTCCGTGGACGTCGTATAAGATGACTAAGGACATAGGTTAAGGTATATCTTAGGCGACAAACTAGCAACTTGTCACTATTGTACCTGCCACCTCAAAAACCTAAAAAAATATATGGTAAAAGTGCCCACAAAACGTGAAATAGTCATAATTTTGTCTATGTCACTCGTGATTGTTTTTATATAAAAATTGTGATTATAACTTTTATTTTTGTCAATACAAGCCTTGTAAACAATCTGATTCTAACAAATTATTTCCAGACAAACAGCTTATCGTCTCTTCATAAGTACTATTTAGCTTGGTTTTGTCTATGTCACGTTTCGTGTGCTCTACCTACCCCATTTGGGAACATAGGTGTGCCTGTATGATTGTATGTATGTATTTAGCCTGGTACTGGACAAAATGACTCTCGCCTTTAGTTTTATTTCCAGGGTCCATTATTACAAGGAAAAAGTTGTTAATCTTGGTTCAGTTTTGTAGTTACTAAATAAGTGAAGAATCTTTTAGCATGGAAAGCGACAATGCTACGACAGTTTTCAAACAAAACGCCCATTTTATAGGTAAGGATCTAATATCATACTAAGAGTGACATTTCACTTGATATCCTGTGAATGTTTATTCTATCATTGTACCTCTACATACCAGGTAAGACTTATTTACATAAGCTACTTTTTATTGCTATTGAAATTGCGGGTATTGCCGGGTTTTACATAAAAAAATATTTTCAATGCTTTTATCACATGGCTGATATAAAAGAATGACATATTTCTGAAGGGCCGTCTTTATCATTCATCTGATTTAACATACCTGATCCTGAAATTCCTGGTAAACGAAGTCAAATAAGGTAAAAAGGAAATATCAGGCAAGTAATCGATGAGGTTGGTTCAAGGAAACACGGTTTCTTAGAGATAATATCAAGTCTTTCCATATTCATTCGAGTAAACAAGAAATTATAAAAGACTTCTGATACATTGGGAGAGAATTCAAAGCAAATATTATTGCGACTCCACTCAAGGTAATAAGAGGCGTGTCTCGGATCAAGATGAAAACATATTTGTAGCCATGAAATACTGGTGATATTTGTATTTAGACGAAAGTTATTACATAGTACGGTGTTTGTTGATCAGAATAATTAAGTCCTTCTATCAACGGTTTGGGTTACTAGAGATAGGATAATGTGTGGGCAAATTATTATGCTAAATATCAAGGAACACTTGTCTTTTAGTGACGAGGGTAGTTCGAAACCTAAGGACATGAGATGCTTGAGATCCCAGGTTCGAGTCCCGAACTTTTATGACTAATGCAAATGTTTGCGCTCGAGTCTTCAATATATTTCTACGCTTATTATGTAAGTAGGCATGTTGAACAAGGCAGATGACGAAAACACTGTGAGGTTTACGTTTGTAAGAATCTGATGAAACATAACCATCCCTCTCACCAAGGACGGTGGGTTTTCGTGAGGATTTCCGCATCAGAAAAAAGGTGACTGATGTATTTGTAAATTTCTGATCACTCGCAAAAATTTTAGAAAATTAATTGAAATTGTGAACCGGATCAGAAGGAATCAATTGCTTAATTTTAAATGTAGAGCTTCTATGTCAGATGATTAAATTTTAATCCATGTCATTTCCGGCGTCATTTTGTCCTCCGTGATTTCATCGTTTATTTTTATATTGAAAAAAAAAAATGAGTAAAACGTTAGTTATTAAAAATTGACACCACAAGTATGCATTTTTAATGTTTTCTTACTTCCAAGGCAATACGTTCATTCTAACTTGTTTCCTCGGATCGCGCTCTCTATCACGCATTCAAAATTACTAAAAACATATATCATGGAGAATGACAAACCATTTCACATCCGTCCAGGAAATGCCGATAGTGGTGAGTAAGGTAGTTCGTGCAATCTGGACAATCTTTTTACTGACAGTGCTGAAACTTATTTTTGTCATTTACATACATACTTCATTTAGTTTTATCGTGTAAGGCTGCCTTTCCACCAGAGATGTACAATGCAGCTATGCTGAGAAGATGTATTAAGCTGCGCTACAAAATACGTTTCCACCGGTGTTATGCTATGTGCACCAATTAATATGATTGGTGGATATCAAACGCACCCGTAGCATTGTAGCATAGTACATCTCTGGTGGAAAAGCAGCCTATGTCCCAAGGTAAGCGAATACTTAAATACAGAGAAATTTACTTTACATAAAGCTATTTTAATCGCGTGAAATGGTTATGGTTTTGACTATGCAGTGTTTCGTATGCTCTGCCTACCCCACTTGGGAATACAGGCGTGATGAAGGTACTTATGTATGTATAATACTTAGGCAAGAATTTATCGTAATTATGAATGAAGTAGCTCTTCTTTGTCCTGTTCACTTCTCATCCGCAATTAATATTGCAGGACAACTTTATTCAAACTGCGAAGTTTCACAACGGCTTGATTACTTAATCTGGAACGTGTTGCATTTATGATTCGAGTTTTTAAGTTTCCAGTGCAAACATTTATCTACGAACGACGGCACTTTTAGTTAAAGCCGATGCTATCGGAGGAATGTGAATTACGGAACACTGAGAAAAAGGAAGAGTTCTAGATTCTTGCAAAAGACTGTTGTGGACATAAAACTACCGTAAGATTTAGGAACAAAACGGATAGTTACAGTCGCGTCTTTAATTCGTGATCGTGACTCCAAGGCAGCGAATAGACGAGCACTGCTCGCCTTGGCCTCTTTAAGCGTGATTGTTTGACACAACTGACAGTGGTTTACTACTACCCACATTTTCGCCAACACATTCAATGTCAAACATCGGGTAGCTCACAACACTAACAATATCCGTCTCAAAAGGCTCGTTCACACCGATCACAGACCACAGACATAGTACAAGTATTAAGAACAGTTTTCCAGTTTGGGAGAACCGACCACCCACTATCCCGATTGAAATTCGGATGCAGACTAATTTCAATGGAATCACCCACTATTCGCAGAATTAAAAACCTTTCTTGCGTTAAGACGGATGTTTCATCAAACCTAATAATTCGACGGTCGCTACGTAAATCATCGAAAGTTCATTTCGGCACTTTTCAGTAGGTACGTAGTAAAGCGTTTTGAAGTTGGTTTATAGTATAATTCTGAAAATATATAAATATTAGGTTCATTGACTTTATATGTCCACAATAACTAATAAAATAAGCACTAATCTTGCCACATTTTTATTTTAAGAAAAATTATATTAGTTTTCTGGAAATTTCAGTTTCGATGACGTACTTTGTGATTAAGAGAATTTCTTGTATCGAAATTGCTACTTTTGACTTAGCGTTACGGCACTTACGCACGTGTGTATTCCACGTTTCGGGGCCTTTTTTTTAGGCTTTGAGTTAAAAGATACTATAGTAACAATGTTGAGGATTGGAGTTTGTATAGTTTTAGTTTTTAGGTATTGTCTATGATGTATTGTAAAAAAGAAATAAATTGGATGTGTCAGCAACTGGTGTCAAATTCTGCTAGCTCTCGATCGTTCCCAATTTCCTACATTTTTATGGTCCTATCGATCCGGAATTATGAACACTAGATCGAGAGCCAGGTTGCTGGCCCAGCCATCAAATTTTTCCAGCGGCGGCTCCGAATCGGGAGCGCCCGCGGGCGGGCGCGGTCGGTCT
>BHDV01010167.1:91888-133757 GCA_005406045.1 Adoxophyes honmai
ATCAAAAAGAAAAATAAAAAATAAAAAAACAGTTGAAAAATCGAAATTCAAGTTGTAGGTGAAGACGAAGCTTTAAATTAAAAGAAAATTTGGCAAGTGTTATAAATCAAGAAGAATATATTAATGATTACGATTGATTTGTTCTTTTTAAAATGAATCTTATCGTTTATGAAATAAGACTCATTTTAGGAACGGAAACTAGTGGCCGATAGCTGGTTAAATAAGCGGCCGTTATCTAGAACAGGCGGCCGATAGCTGGCTAAATCGCAGTTTTCTGATATTTTTACTAATAAAAAATAAACCATGCTTTTGATGGCCAAAAAAGGTACAAAACCAAAAACGGCAATATATTATTAGTTTATATAAATTACAGCAGATATTTTTTTTCGAAAAGATCATTAAAAAAAATGCATCTGAACTCAAAATTTCACTTAAGTGGCCGATAACTGGCTAAATCACCCTAATACTGTTATTTTTTGTCAGAACTGAAACTAGTTGGATGGGTGGCCCTGATAATAATACAAACATACAATCACGCCTGTATTCCCAAGAGGGGTAGGCAGAGCACATGAATTCAAAATTCCAGTGCCAGTACGTTTAGCAACTATCTGGTTAAACGTGATATTTCAGTGATAATAATGTTATAATACATACATGTACATACTTGTATACATTACGCCTGTATTCCCAAATGGGGTAGGTAGAGCACACAAAACACTACATAGAAAAAAACTATGACTATTTCAGGCTTCGTGGCCACTTCTAGTGTGTTTTTTTAACCGACTTCAAAAAGGAGGAGGTTATCATTTCGACCTAATTATTTTTTTTTTTTTTGTGTGTATGTTACTCGATAACTCGAAAACCCGTGGACCGATTTTCAAAATTTTTTTTTTAATCGAAAGGGTATAACTCGAAATTGGTCCCATTGGCACGAAACCAGGATCTGATGATGGAATCTTGGAGAAATCGAGGGAACTCTTCAAATTTTATATGGAGATGTACGGCGTTGTCGGTAATTTGTTGATGAAGTCAAGATTTTACATTCAGTAAACGGAATACTTTCAAAATATTGCTAATTTGAAGTCGGTTTTTTTTTGTTTAAAATTATTTAAGAGAGACTTCATAGGTTTCAGAATTTACATGAACAATTGTGTATTACTGTGGCCGCTAAAATATTGTTTGAGTTTGTTGAATGATTTAGTTTGTGCTATTTGGGAATGGTTAAAAATAAAAGGAGAGTAAAAGTTTGTCTAGGGACAAGTTACATTTAACTCACGAGTGAATATATTTTTCATATGAAAAAAGCGAATGAGAGAGACTAATTTCAAGGCTGTCGTTAAGTTGATCCTTAGTCTGTATCTTTATCGAAATAATGTTAATAAAATTTGTTTTTTTTTTCTTCCTTCATTCTTATTTTTCTGAAATGACTTCGTCTGCAAGTTTAGAATGCGTTTTCCTTGTGTATTCAGCGGCAATTTGTTAAAAAAATTAAAGTTACTACTTACCGATTTTAACACCATTTATTGCTTCCGAAGCGTCAAGTTATTAAAACGGGATAGATAACTTTGCTATCAAAATGTAAGACTTGAATGAATACAAATAGAACATAACCTACTTAAAAGTTGAAAACATAATTTGTAAACGCCCCTCTTTGCGCATAGGAGGAAAAAATCATTAATATTTTCTGTTGATGATTTACAAACCAAAGTAATGGGTTTCAAAAATACTCCTCATTCGGTATCCGATTCGTCTCGTATTTGAACGAAAGGGCACTCGTAAACCATAAATAAAATTCTCAGCGAATGAACAAAGGGAGAAATTCGGGGTCGTCACACGGCCGTAATGCTTAGTGTCCTGTAGCAAGCTAATGTTCGGAATATCGACATTGCACGTTCCTATTTTAAGCACGTGAAAAGTGGTCGGTATGGGGTAGAAGGACGCACAGTGCTTCCCTGGCCGCCTGCGCCGGGTGGACCGTAGGTTACGGTCTCGGTCCGGCTATTAGTCGGAACGCAATGACCGGACGCTCGGCTTCTATAGTTGAGTACCTACCAACGATTTTGTGCACATGAAGTGACTGAATTTCATTTATCATTTGAAATGCAATACTTTAATGTATTTATGGATACGAATCTCCATTAGCAACATACATAAACGTCATGCCTGTACCTACTCCTGATAAACCACAAAAACATAACACATCCTTATAGTTTAGTGTCTACCACCATGCTAATTATTGGCTGTTAAGTTTAGAGCCATTTTTAGGTTTAATGTTAGACACAGTTCATCGCGAAACGATGAAATTTTTCGGTTAATATTACTAGCGGCAAAAAAGAGTAGACATAAAAAATAGACCTCTGTATTTAAAAACGTAAAAGTCTGTACAAAGGAACGTGTGCATGTTTGCCACATTTTCAAAAAAACTAAATGCAGACGACATCCCGGGTCCAAATAATCCGTGTCATCTCCGTTAGCCGATAGTCAACAAAGTAGGCACTGTGCGCCGACCCCGTCTTGGGGCGTGGGGCGGGCGGGGGCATTCAACAGGCGACGGTCGATACGGCCGGCGCCGCGCACGACTCTCTACCTACCCTACATACGGCGTTAGGGCGATTGTACACTAGTCTATGGAAAATTATTCTAATATGCCTTGAAAGTACGATTTAATAGCAATATAGATAAGAAGTATTAAAGGTTGTCGATATGCTGTCGCATCATGCTGCTGCGGTCACGTTTTGAACCCAACGACAGACGGCAACTGCAGATGGCATGCAAAGAGCGCTTCTTGGTCTTGATTATCAAGAATTGCAGGATTATTGTCTAACACGCTCGGAATCGGCATGTGTTTGACTGAGAAAAGCAATCGAGACCCCGAGCGTCTCGGTGAAAGGATTTCATGTAACACATCAGTTCTACACTCATTTTGCTAACGCGAAACGAATTTTTGGTAAATTATTCGTTCAATTGGCTTCAAACGTAGCTGGGTATGAGTTTCGACTGTCATAATCATACCGTTACGTGAGACCATTATTTTATGTCAATTTAAAAGTAAGACTATTTTCGAGTTTACGGACTCTGAACAGAATCCGAACGCGTTAGATAATAGCGCAGTTGGTATGCTGTGCTATGGGCTCCAACAAATTTCGGTGTGGTTACAAAATAAATAAATAGGTAGATAGGTATTGTAAATTGGATAGCATAGCTGTTACACACAAAATACAGCAGAGCTATTGTCTAACGCACTAAAAATCAACATTAGTTTCACAGAGGAAAGCGATCTGGATCTCAAGCGTCGCGGTAAAGTGCTTTCGTGTACAAAATTGGATTACGATTGTGAGAGCATTTTTAGAGCTTATTCTAAAGCTAAACCAAATTTTAGTAAATCATTCGTTCAATTTGCTTTAAATGCGATGGCGTTACGTGATACCAAATGTTTTAATTTCAAAGCGAGATTAGGTTTCAACTGTCAAGTTGAAACCGAAGTTTTAAGATTATTTTCAACAGCGGGCTTCCTTCAGTGTGGCTGAATCCTAACGGAGTCATCGCCACGCTGCCACGCTGCCCCATGTTCAACAACTTTGTTCAAGACTATGCGGTTCCATGGTTTCCAACTAATTGCTTAATAAATAAGTTTGTTTTTGCATTATTCGATAAATTGTTCGGTCTAGTTTTTTAGAAATATCTTTGGTATATTAATTTAGAGTTTCGATCGAAATATTTCGAGAACTAACGGCATTTATTTTAGGAATTTGTTGGTATCGATAACTCATTATTGAACCTATCGCCTTACATCATGCGATTCTCTAGTAGGTACATCGTTAATTTATTGTATTTTCATCATTTAACGTATCTTTAATATTATCTATACCTTATTTGTTTAGGTAGTTAAAACAATATAAACAATCTTGACGTGTCTTTTTATTTAAACGTACACTTTATAAATCGAAATCTTTACATTTTATAATTTAGGTATGAAAAAATCATTTACTTTCGTAATTGAATTGTATAGTGTAACGATTTTCATTTTTAGACTGTGTATTTTAACAAAAAGACATGTCAAGATTGTTTACACTGTTTTACCTACCTAAACAGTTAAGGTATAGTATTCTTATCCAAACTTGATTTAAATAAACGTCGTTTATTGCTAATCAAGCGTCAAGCATTATGTCATATCAAAATAAAATCTTCCCTGTTTTGGGGACGATAATATTTGCCGCGTTCGGAGCTAGGTCACGGCCGTTGAATTATGTATAACATCGGTTCGTATCGCTATGGAGCAGAAACATTTTTAAATCAGAAACGTTCTAGGTTTTATGCAGACAACTGAGCTTTGTCGATCATGTTTTGTTTCTTTTTGCTTCATGTTCTTCGCTATTAATCATTATATCCCCGAGCTACAGTCAAAGTTTTTGTAGTTTTCGAAAGAGAATGTAAGAAAAAAACCTAATATTATTTCTGTGTTGTTTTGTTTTGCCTCTCTCACAATCCATTTGAATGGATGGAATGGAACAATAGTAGATGGTTACAATAACTTTCCAAGGTTTGTCCAAAACTCAACTTAAAATTTAAGGTCCAAAAAAGAAAATTAGATACAAAGTAAGAGTAAGTAAATAAAAGTAAATTTTCATTCTGAACTAAAAGTCGCAGGGACGAAAAAAAACTACATAAAAACGAATAGGTAGTATGTTTCTCCCCTCCAACTATCTTAGGGGATCGTTCACTTTAATACAGCATCTCTTGAGTAGTTAGTACTCGGTCTCAGATCTGAGCCGCAGATTGCAGGCCTCCTCGAGACCGTATCTCGGCGTCTTTGTGAGCGCCGGCAGAAAAGATACGAAACATGTAAACTTTACTCCTAACATGAATTCTCTCGAAGCTCTCATTCTGTAGACGAAAGTAACGAAATAGCTCCCTAGAATATTTTGTTTCCAAATACGGCAGAGATAAACCAGTCACGGATAATTTCTTGTTATGGATGTTATTGACACCCCAAGATCTACCTCGTCAACTTCATCAAGCATGAATATCGTTGATAGTTAGATTCATTAATTATGTATAACATTAACATCTACGTGCGTCGGTATTCCTGCCTAATCACAATTATCATTATTCTCCATGACACCGTATACATGCTGAATTCAAAACGAGGGGGAGATGAGAGCAAGTCGGTGGGAATAGCGTCACAGTTACTCCTACATATTAATAGGGCTACAATTATTCCACTTGAAAGGCGTTCAATCGTGTAGTGCTAAGCTAAGATGCAAATGAACCTAAGGTTAGGGTATTGAGCAGGTGGAATACGCAACATGATCTAATCCTGATACTGTTTATGAAATTTGGGACAAAGGTATACTGCCTAATATTATAGCCAACCGAACGTATCAGGAGCAGACGCCGTGTCATCGCCTATACTTCTCGTCTTTTATGTATTCCTATGACACAGCAGACGCATTCGAAGCAAAGGATACATTGTCGACTGCAGATCAGTCAAGTCATTGACAGCGAACAAACTGACTTTCAGATTCTGTAGAAGATAAATTACTAAACCAATTGGCACAACATTTTGTTTACAGTTGGGATTGAAAATCATCGTGGTTTGCATAATTCTACTCACAGCCACAAAGCTCAAAGTTTAACGTTACATAATTAGTGCTTACTTCCAAATTCTAGCTCGTTCGGCTTTTCGAAAATTAAAAAAAGGGCACATAGCTGGAGTCGTTGACGAGTTTGATAGTATCGTTAAAAATATCATGACAGCAGGAGTTGCATCAGCCTGCTGTGATGGGTTGTTTAAGATTCTTAAGTTAGTTATAAATCCGTCTTTTATATCGGACTTGAACAATTCTGCTTCCTGCCACATTCGTCATGTCGTGGAGTCATCTCGAACTGCTTTCAACACTCAACACATGGTTGAGGTACGCTCGTCTGTTTCCGCCGTAAACTTGCGAACACGCGACGTGCCCATATCCGTCATGAGCAGATGTTGTCTTTGAACACGATCGATCGCCGTGTCTATATCTACGATGCAGTCTTACATCGAGGTTTAGAATATGCTACTAATGAAAGGGCGGAGGTCAGCACAGGAATGGGGTCAACGCTTTTTCTTATTCCATAAATGAACAGATTATCTATTCGCGGGTGTGATACCGCGTCGTTGAAAGCAGTCTGGTAAAATGAACCACTCTCTGGCGATTGGTTTATAATGTTCTGGGTATCTGCTGAGACGATTTACAAAGAACAAACGAGGAAAGAAATATGCAAAAACACAGGAAGTGTGTCTCTATTGTTTCCGTAATGGAGCGACGACACAGAAACAGTTTAAAATTCATGTTTTGCACACAAGGTTTTGTGTTCTCCTGTTTAGGGAACTAGATCAAAATAAGAGTAAGTCTTTGGCTTGTAAAATATTATTGAATAAAAGCTGAACTTTGTTTATGGAAATAAGCATAATAGCACTTTCACGCTTCTTTTTCTGAGTACGCCAGCGTTTCAGAAAGACCATCATTACCAAGAAGATTGCACCGTAAGAAACTAAACAGAAAGTTTTGAACATAAAACTAAACTTAGGCCTTAAACAGAAAGTATATGATGGAATCGTCGATCGCATTACAATGTTACAGAGTAATAACATCGTTAGGTGTAACATTAACCACAGAATTACTAGATAATTACTAAATTAAAAACTTGATGATGTTATAAATAGACACGAATCCCATCACGCAAGCTCTTTTCTACCAGGGCGATTGCGTTCAAATGCTCCTTAAATAATAAAGGCGTTTCGATTCCAATAAGAAAGTTGGCCGAGGGATACGCGATCGAATGGATTACTTAATTCTTAAGAAAACCCGGTGCGTGGACTAGTGGAACTTTGCAATCGCAAGTCGGCGAGAGGGCACCAGATGTCGGCCGCGATCGATACGCAGCCATGAATAATTAAAATGGATGTGCCGCTTTTTTGAACTTCACCTCAGATAAACTGTTTGCCCGGAATTCTTCCGTTACGAGCGGCGTCGGTGTAAGAGGTGTCGTGTTATTGAATACAAGTGGTGTATTTCCGTTTAGGGGTAAAGCTGTCGGGTCACGGAGTTTGTTTGGCCTGGATAATTGCCTACGATACTTTAAGGACTAGAGGATTATTTGGTTAGGAAAACACATGCTTGCCTACTTAGGATTCTAACCAGTTAAATATTTAGGTTATTTTTTCCGTGTGGTGTAGTATTTAGAATAACCCCTCTCCAGTTCTTCCGCGGATGTCATAAGAGGCGACTAAGGAAATAAACTAAACTAGAAAATTACCTATCACTATTATACCTGCCAGCTTAAAACCTAAAAATGCTACAACTGATCACGAAACGTGAAATAGTCATGGTAGTCAGAGCACACAAAACGCTATATAGACAAAACCATGACTATTTCGCTTTTCGCAGTCACTTCTAGCAAAGTTTTGCATTAACGTTAATAAGTACTACAATAGTAACAGGATACTAGTTTGCCCCTTAAAGAATACTTGCACCCATTTATCCTTAATCTTAAGGCATGCACAGAAGAAATGGAGACGTGTTATTCTAAACGTAAGTTACCCCATATTTCTTGTATTTGTTTTTGAATTCATACGTGGTTTCTATTTGTACGTTTCCACTGATTATGTGGAATCGACTTGCTGACTGGTGTTCGAACACAATTTGCGGCTCGTTACGGGGTGACGTGAGGCGCCCCGCGTTGTATTGACACACGTTAACACCTGCCTGTGCGGCCCGGCGCGAACATTACGAACGGTTACAAACCGTATATAAGCATACGTGAAAGAAAAAGTGCGAGTGGTACGGAGGGTTTCGTTATCTTTACGAAATTAGTCAACGAGGGTAATTGAGAGACAAACTTAAGTTTGCCGTTTTCCTAATATGTCTAGTGTCCTCCTGTTACCGTTATTTATATCGACCGAAAAACGCCCAAAAAAATCACGTTTCTTGTATGAGAAATGTGTTACAAGTAATATTTATTTCATTTTATTTTTAGTATTTGTTGTTATAGCGGCAATAGAAATACGTCATCTGTGGAATTTTATCATCTATATATGTATCTATCATCGTTCTTGAGATACAGCCTGGCGCCAAACGGACGGACGGACAGATGGACCGTCGGACGGAAAGCGAAGACTCAGTAATAGGGTTCCTTTTTCACCCTGTGGGTGCGGAACCCTAAAAAGGCTTGGCAAAGAGACTGACGTGCAACAAACTAATCTTTTAGGGGTTCCCTTTTTTCCTTTTAAAGGTATGGACCCTTAAATACAATTTAAACACTGTGAAGAGCTGAAGCTGAAGTTGTTCCGATCCCATAATTCCCAATAACCCGAGTGTTTATGCAATATAAAAAATGTAAAAGTCCGACCCCAAATCGAATTATTCTTGGAAAAATATCGGCAACGCGCCTTTGATTCTTAGCTTTACGTGAGACAAAGTTTTATTGAATCTGATGAATGGAGAACGAGTTTTATTTGTTTGTGCGAGAGTTTGGAGACTACTAAAGAAGTTCTAATATCGTTACTTTGGCTTTGGCGTGATATTGATTCGTTCTGTACGCAGCGTTTAGGCCTGATCAGTTACAGATGAACTTCGGAACGGACTTACAAATAAGAATTCAGAATGATCAGATTGCTTGAAGCTGAATTCTTTCTAGGGATTCTTATAAAATATCGTCTTATATTTTGGGCAATCATTTGATTTTTGTCTGAGATTAAAAAATCCATGTGGTGTCGAGATAGAATAACACTTCTCCATTTCTTCTGTGGATATCTAAAGAGGCGACAGATTTAGGTATACTTTGGACGACAGGCTGGCAACCTGTCACTATGATACCTCTACCACCTAATTTTAAAACAAAAATTATGCTAAAAGAGGCTGCATTCCTAAAGGAGTCAATTTAAGAAAGTTAAAAAAATCTCGATGTGTCTAACTGGAAAGTCAGAATGTCGAAACATAAGTTTTATTTGTAGTTCTAATCTTTACTTCTTTCTGCTTTAACACGACAAGGCGCGAGTCGAGTTTCGGAAGATAGACTACATCTGTCACAGCCCTACGTTATAAAGTGACGGTGGTAGGTAGTTGACTCGCGCGTGGTGCTGTGCTAACCTTGCAGGTTAAGTTTTACAACACATTAACATATTTATAAAAGAAATTCAGTCGATTACAAGGCATGTCATTTCATTTATTGCAAATATTGAAAAAAAAAAAATTGCGCCATAGAAATTAGAAAATTTGGGACGAAATCTGATATTGACCCTAAAATACGTTCACTTAAGATTCAACGTCAACGCAAAAGCAAAACAATTGGATATGTAAACACACACATCCAACACAACACCAAACGTAAACGAAAACAAAACGTAAATCACGCGAAATGCACAAAAATGTGTGTTAAAATACAATGTTTTGTTTCATACGAGAGCTAACGATCTAACGTTAAATTAATCCTCGTGATGTAACATATAATGCTACATAATAAATGGCAACACCGGATTATTACGAACGAAATTGGGACAAAGCAAAAAGCAGGAATAATTAAAATCGGGCGCTCCTGACGTAATGTAGTGAAGCCGATTAAATCACAGACCAGAGTAGCAGGATACGTGATTTAACATAATTATAATACCAGCTTTATCTTTTATAGCGTCGACGTTCACGTCTTTATTGATATTGAATGAAATGGAATCACCCACGTTTTTATATCGAGATTAACTAGACATGTTCCGGGCTAATACGTGACCCATCATCTGGAGCTACGCGTAGCGGCGGCGGATAGATCGTCGTATCCTACAAAAAGGGGCGTAACTACAAAAAGTTGATTTTACAGGAGACGCTTTAAACTGTTTAAAAAAATCAGCGTAAAACCTAGTAATCTAAAATTAAAAAATAGAAATACTTGACACCCTACAATTGTTATGGTTAAATATTTGTTTTATTTTTTATGTTATTTAAGGCCTGTTCAATTTACTAAGCGGACACATAAAATGTTATTATTTTTATGATTTTATTTTCGCTGTTATGTCTTAATTTGGCTAAAAATATTATTAAAACGAAAACAAACAAAATACCATTTAATGAAAAAAAAAACTTAATAACATCGCTAAAAATTACAGACTTTTATTCGGATACTACGCATAAGTGCTGCACTTCACTTTTTGACACTTTTCGACTAGCTGTAAACCAGTTTTCTTTTAATTCTTCCAATGATTTTGTTTCACGACCATCCTTTCTTAAGTTCATCTTCACAATAGCCCAGTACCGCTCGATAGGACTGAGCTCCGGACGATTTGGTGGACTGTGTTTTTTTGAGTGAATTCAATGTTTTTTGAATTTAGTACCTCCACTGTCGGCCCAGCATAGTGGGAAATTACCAAATCGGGCCAAAACAAGGGTGGGATACTGTGTTTCCGATAGACGGAAATTAACTGTTTTTGGATGCATTCTTTTCTGTATATTTCACCGCCAATAGTGCCTGTTGCAAAATAAGAAACACTTTTGAGGCCACAGGAACAGATTGCCTGCCAAACCAGGACTTTCTTCCCGAATTTATCCATTTTAATAGTTCTTCCTCCTCGGGTACAGACTCTCCTACGACGGCATTGTAGTATTGGGGCCCCGGTAATGTACTGCTATCATATTTTACGTAAGTTTCGTCGTCCATTAAAATGCAACGAAATTTATCTTTTAGTAAGATGTTGTACAACTTCCCGCACCGTTTTTTCGGTCTAAATTTGCTGTTCTACACTTCTTTTCGGAATTTTATGCTTTTCGTAGGTTCATATATATATATTTTTTAATATTTTGTACTGTACCTACGCTGACGCCAACTTTCTTGGCAATTTCACGAACGGATAGATAATTTAGCGATTTTAACAGCCGCATTACATTTTCGTCGACTTGAGGATTTTCCGGCCCGCTTCCGTGTCTAGATTTCGGTAAATCTTCCAAAGTATGATAATCTCCAAATTTTTTAATGATTTGGTACGTCGCTGACTTGGAATATTTGTACATTTTTGCTGTTTG
Organism: Adoxophyes honmai; assembly: GCA_005406045.1. NCBI lineage: Eukaryota > Metazoa > Arthropoda > Insecta > Lepidoptera > Tortricidae > Adoxophyes > Adoxophyes honmai. Next base: position 102,934 of record BHDV01010167.1, read on the forward strand.
TCGCAGTGAATACTGCCCTGTATACCATTTTTGCACTATTAATTTGCGATTATCTAAATTAATACGCTCTATCGCGAAAAATAGTTAAAAATGAAAGAACAAATATGTCGCAATTGACGAAGATGGATTTGCTAATATCATTGCTGCCAATAGAGTATCAATTGATTACGAATTGTAAGTTTAAAAGACGTTTAAGCGTGTCCGCTTAGTAAATTGAACAGGCCTTATGTTAAATATGTCAGTTAATACCTTTTACCACTATAGTTTAAATAAATTTCATTTTTTTTTCACGAGGAATAAAGGCGTAAGCTAGTTAATGCCTTAAAAAATGGTGTCGTAAACACGTTATCTCCATGGAAAAGGGGCGTAATGGTTATAACGACACCGTCCTAGGCCAGCGTATGTGCAAACACTCCGCGTGTAAAAGGGCGTAATGGCGAACGCGACCGGCGATTTAGACTTCCCTCGCTTCACTTCTCCGCGAAAAAGGTATCTAACGGCTATAGAGGCGTTATTCGATGGAAGAAATAGAGCTATTGCAATTGTGGCTCATTTGAAAAACTTGAATAACTTTTCGAAATGAAATGATTTTGTTATATTTTTAAGAATAGTAGATGTGGCAAAAAATACAGAATTCGATTATCAAAGAAGAGGAAAAAGGTAAAGGTAAGGCCGCAGACTCGCTCTATCGCACAAAAAGTCTGTCATCTGCGCTGCCCCTAACGCGCTCGAAATCGGCATGGGCTTGACGGAAGAACGCGATCGTGATCGCTTTCCTGCCTGGACATGGGTTTCGACTGTCTTGACGTTACACGATAACATTTCCTTCAATTTTAAAGCGAGATTGCTTTCGGCCTGTCAAATTTAAAGCGATCGCGATATCAAGCGCGTTACACAATAGTGGTTCTGGTTATCTCTACATAACTGGTGAATGATAAATCAAAGGTTAAATCGGCAGCCCGAGGGAGAGACCTATACCCAGCTTTGGTAGGATCCTATGTTAATAACTGCTTAATGTGCCTTGGGTCGAAATTATACTGGACCGATCAACCAGTAAGCTTAGCATGGCAAATCCAGAGTCCACTAGCCTCCTAAGGCCCATGGTCCTACGTATAGGACTAATGTCAAAATAAGTTTGAATTTTACATGAATGACACTAAGTATCAAATTCAAACGATCAAAATTGGTGCTGGACCTTAGGAGGCTAGACTAGATAGATAGACTCAATAGATATAAGTGTCCTTTTCTAACGTCTCTAGTTAGATAGTGACAAGTACCTATAGTCTGACTGACGCAGTACTCGCCCCGCGCCTTACCGTGCTAATCCGACACATAATTTTCTTATCAAATCATCATTGCAGACGAACTTTTTTAGTCCGATTTTTATTGAGAGGCCCGTGAACTGTCGGGTTTAGAAGTCCCATGTGGTGTTGGGTTTAAAATAACACCTCTCCATTTCCTCCGTGGATGTCGTAGGAGGCGACTAAGCAAATAGGATAAGGTATATTTTAGGCGACATGGTACCAACCTGTATTATACCTGACAACTCAAAACCTAAAAAAAAAATGCTAGAAGTGGCCACGGAACGTGAAATAGTCATGGTTTGGTCTATGTAGCGTTTCGTGCGCTCTGCCTACTCCATTAGGGAATACAGGCGTGATGTAGGTATGTATGTATGTATTTTAAGGGACAATGGACATCGTTTTGTCTATGTAACGTCTTGTGTGTTCTTCCGACTCCATTTGGGAATACGGGCGGAACGTATGTATGTATGTAATGTAACTAACACTGTATGTATGTGCCGGCTCCGAAGCATTTTCGGTAAGGCTGTTTACACATCGTCTTGTTCTTAAATAAAAGTGGCCCACATCCGATTAAAAAGGGTCCCGGCGCCGGCAGAGGGCCGGGTAGGGCCGCACTGCAATTTGGGGTTTAGGTAAGCGAACACTGAAAGGTAGGTAATACCTTTACATTTATCACTTAATGACTAGAAGCCCTGGTAAGTGATAAATTTCAATGTACAAGATGCCCAAGCATTTATCAAAAAAAAAAACAGACGACAAAACGTAAAACAGTCACGGGTTTGACTATGTTGTTTTTATGTCAGTTTAACAGTAATTGTGATTAAAATATGTATCTAACGGACTAAAAAGTTTATGACTTTGTACGGGTCGAAATAAAAACTTTTTATTTTCATTTACTCATTTTATTTAATTTATGCGAAGCTTCACTTGCTCCGTCTACTCTACTCGGGAATACATGCGTGATGTTACGTGTTTCTGCTATAGTTATGCAAAATAATTTTCTAGTCCAAGTACTATTACGTCACTTTTCATGTGCTCTGTCTACCCATGACAGAGTACAGAGGTGTCGTTTTGCCCACAATTTCAATCCATATCGATCCAGCTTCCAACACAGGAATGTCAAGTCGCGGATGTCGATTGTTTTTTTCTAATTGTAAATGTCCTAATTAACCAAATGAGTGTAGCCCAAAACGAATACAATGCACTCTTATTGTGCCTTCTACGGGCCATGCGATGTGTGCGAGCGCTAATAGCGAGTTGTATATAAGGCTTGGTAAGGCCTATAACCACGTGACAATATTTGCAATTGTCTTAGTCTTAAACATAACTCTAACGTGAGACTCATTCGTAGAGAAATAAAGGGGATATATTCATTATTTTATAACGAGACTAGCTTTCCGCCCGCGATTTCGTTCGCGTAAATTTCGGATTTTGGGGTCGTAGGTTTCTTAGCCTATTCATAACACACAAACAAAGTTTTCCTCTTCATAATATTAGTGTAGATGTAGATATCTAAACCCAAATATTTTACGGAATCCTCTTTTTTTCAAAATAAAATTTAGCCTATGTTACTCGTGGATAATGTGGCTTTCGAATGGGGCAAGAATTTTTTAAAACGGTCCAGTAGTTTCTGAGCCTATTCATTACAACCAAACAAACAAACAAAGTTTTCCTCTTTATAATATTAGTGTAGATTAGCTCGACATGGTTTGGGCCCATTCGTGTCGTGACCCATCCATTGGACGCATCACAGCTCACCGCTATATTTGATATTAGACTAGGAAATCAACTGCAAAAATAAGTTTGCTATCGCTGAAGAATTTTTTACGATCCAATGAATTTTTGATTTTTGGATTTATCATTACTTGTAATCCGTGTTAAAGTTTATTGCAGATTATCTTAACAATTACCAAAAAGAGTGTCAAAATGGATTTTTTGTTGTTTAGATGCTTGGAACCTTAGAAAGAATCACAAAATTTATAAGAAATAAAGTATGGACTAACCTATGTATAAGAGCACTTGTATACGAAGTTAAGGGTTGAAAACCCTTATCTAAGTCACCAGTAGTAAATTCTTACTGTGTTGTGTTATATTAGGCCTCCTAAAGAAGTTGGTATGTAACCACGTCAATTAGATTGTAGCTTCAACAACTTTAATCATTGGGCAATTTCGTAACTTTTCAATTTTGTCTTCCTATACGTTGCTGATATAAAACGAAAGATTGTTATCTCGGAAACGCAAGGGACGTCTAAATTGAAATGTTTCGGAATTGCTCTACAATTACAGTTAAGGGAATATTTAATTTGAACTATTTTGAACAGGAGCATGAGGGCAAAACGTTATATAAATGAAAGAAAAATTAATGGACAAAAAAAGGATGACCTTTAGTATGCCAGTATAAATTAATCAAATTTAAGTATTGATGGCACAACCGTGCATTTTTGTAAATCGTGAAATCGATCAAAAGTATTGTATTGTTTTTGATCACTGTTCCTAAAATAACCGTCTCCGGAACTTGCTAACTATATTTATAAACGAACAATATGTCTGCATTCTAGTACTGATTAAATGGGTCATGAGGAGCATAATGATGTGGTAAGAATTGATCAAATAACACATGCCACGTATTTAATTTAGCAGTATTTCATGAAATAGAATGGAAATGAAAGACAATTTGAACACACGGATTGTTTACATTGTTCGCAAGTTCTATTCGCGGCGCAAAAATACACAATCTCTTTAAAAAATAGAGAAATTAGAGAACCTCCTTGTTGTTCCGAATTGGTTGAATACAAAAAAAAAAGATTCTATATTTTGTTACCGACACAACTTATCAATATCAAGTACCTATTAGTTACAAGTATCAATAAACTTTCACTTCTAAAAATATAACCTGTTTTCTGTTGTTTATTTAGGAACATACAAAAACATCGAACAAAATAGAATTATAATGTAGGTACATATTTAGTTGCGAGCTAAAGAGTTTGCTTTTCTCAGTAAACCGCCCACCTAAAATACATAATACTCGTATTATTGTTTCATCAATAAACAATCACATTAATTTACTATCAACAAGCAAACAAAGTAGGTAATACTTTAACAATTCGCCATTTCAGACTCACTGAATAAAATATACCCATCAGAAGCTCACGGTACCTTAAATAAACAAGTCCACCGTTTTCATTAAATTTATTTTATCTCGGTCCTTAACAAAGTCCATTTCAATCATAAACCCTAATTTCAGTGTCTTTATTCTTCAAAGTTAATTACCTTTGCCATGATTACGCAATCAAGGCAAAATATTCAAATTGGGCAACTTTTCCTGCCGTTGTATATCTTGTTTCACGATAGTCTGACCAAATTTGAAACCAGCTACGTTATGCCATTAGGTAGATATGTAAATTCGTTCTAACTGACATTGCGTTTGTCTTAGTCTGAACTGATATCGTCATCAAAATTAACTTTAGGCATACCACATTTCAGAATGAATATACTTAATATACTTATAACAAAACAAAACATTACCTACTACTAATTAAAACTACCTACAAATATTTTAAACTGATATGAAACACGGGTCTCAACGCGATATGATTATTTACTTTTATTACTCAGTTTAAAATGTGTACAAAGCGCGAGAGTTTAAAATATTATACCTACAAATACACTAACTAAAAATTAAAATGAAAAACATCCCCGAGACCGCTGCCTCGGGGAAAGGTGCCCAAAAGGCTGGCGGCGTTCCCTCTCTGAATGGCGATGCCAATTCGTTGCCCCAGGAACGCGCCAGCCCTCTGGTTTCCTGTAATTTTTGTGTTGTTTGTTTTAAACTTTAGGCCCAATCTTCTTCTTGTCGACACACCCTTGGCACAGCAATTGTGGTCGTCACATCAGAGAAGGTGGGAAGCTTTAGGTACAATTCGTCACCATGCCTCCCAAACTGTAGCTTTACTTATGCATTCATGGAGTGGATGTACTTTTAGTTTTGTGTTAAAACTCGCTCGTATAGTCATCAGATATTAACATTTCGCATTAGCTATTTTTGGGTCTTAAAGATAATATTAATATTAACCAGCCGATGGAGCGTAAAGTTGATAATTTCGCCCCGAATTGCCCTTTAAAATAGGTCAGTAATTTTAGTTATTTACTTTGTGTGGTATTTTTGCTCGTCGATATAGAATAGTGGAATAACGGGAGGTTACTAGGCGACTTTTGCGGAAAATGGTAAATGCCAGATTTTCAGTTCGTTTAAATTCAATACCCGTTGTGCATTATAAATTTACTACTGTACGTATAGTCATAGTCTTTCTCAGTTTTCTTGATTGGTATTATGTTAGGTTTAAGGATGTAGGTATCTTTTGAGTACACGTTTGTAATTAAGTACCTAAGCACTTCATTGCACAAAAAACGAGACATAAAAAAACCTAGTTCGTCTGGGAGAGATCACCTTTTAATTTCTGTAATCTAAAATGTATTGTTTTTTTGGGGTTCAATTAAGAGCATTGTATAGTAGCTAGACTCTAGCTAGAGGCTCGACTTTGGACAGATAAGACGAATTGGAAAATAGAAAAAAAAAAACTACTTTATAGTTTTTGTAACATCCATAAGGCATGGGTTGATCGAGTAAAACGTAACGTAATCCTATAATTATTTCATTCCGGTCCCATGGCAGACTTGATCGAATAGTTGCGAATGTCGCAAATCGGCGAGTGGATTACCAATTCCAATTTCAACCGCATACGAAGCAGATAATTTAAAATTGGATTTATTAACGGCCATTAACCAGACGTAGTAATAATTTCATCGCCAGAGTGTCTTGTAATGGCTGATAGCTATGAATGGAAATAAAACGGGCTGTCTAAAGATATTTGAGTTTTAAAGGCGATGAAATGGGTAACTCATGTCATAAATCGAGTTAGAATTAGTGCTACATGTTTCGGGCTAGTCAACCCTTCGAGCGGCATTCGACTGTTACCCGACACGCCCGTAACTGGCAGCATGCCGGCTCTCGGCATTTATTACACGGTTAATTTTAAGCTGACTCTAACGAAATAGGTTTTTACACAGCGTCCATGCATTTTTTTAAGAAATGTACAATGCAATGCACTAACTCATTTATTTTGTTAGTTCGATGAAAATTATTAATTTTATTAAAGAGGTGTCCATACATCGAGATCGTGATTTCATTCCATCCTAGTATGAGTATCCTAAATGTTATCAGCCTAACTTTGACAATTGAACTAATGCATTACTCCTACTACAATACTATTTTTGTATCTTTAATGTAACTGTATTAATGCACACAACCAGCTTTGTACGAGCGATATTTGCGACGATTTGCGTTAGAAAAAAAAGCGAGGGTCCTAAAAAAGGATTTAATTTAATTTTTGACGTAGTTGAAATAAGCATTTGGTGTAATGGACCTTTGCAAACCCACTCATGCATACTTTGTTTAATTACTGGACCTAAGGTTCTCATCAAATAAACATAAAAATCGCCGGTTCATTGCTTCTCGTATCCAGATTTATTCTTTCGCTTGACAGGAATTAAAGACCAACTAGGAACAAGCTTTATAGTATTACTATACGTATGTATGTAATCACGCCTCTATTCCCTTCAACCAAACAAGAATATACCCAACATAGTCTCGGTAAAAGTCACTGCTATCCGCTTTGTAGTATGATTAAAAAAAACTCCAGTAAAGACTGACTTTTTCCAAGATACTATTTTACTATCGGTTGGTTGAAAAGAGCCTTAATAAGGATGACGAGCAAAGGAAGAAACAAAAAGCAACATTAAAGAGGTACCTACTTGCAATTTTCAAGCAGGCTACCACAAATTATGCGTCCGTTGTTGCAAACTCACGAAATTAATCATAAAATGTTCAAATATCAAAAACATATGGTAATTTTCTGAACAAAGTAAGGAACCTTGAAAAGTTCTATAGAACAAGCGTATTAAATAGGCGTATTGCAAATCTAATTAATACGTGAAGTACAAACTTGGGATTTCTGGTTTTAAGAAGATTGCGCCCTGGAAGGGTTTGCCTTACAAATACAGTATGTAGATGTGTAATCTCTTTATATTTTCCTTTGAGTAGATATAATAATAACTTATTAGATATTATAATAGATTTGGCATGGTATTTATTACCCTCATGACTTAACATTAACATTAATCTTCAAGAAACAACTAATAAGCTTTGAAACTTCTCTCAAGTAAAATTTTAACTCAAAGCTATATTCGTATTGAATTTTGTCCAAATCATCTCAGTAGTTGATGTTTACAAAAAGGCAACAGATAGGTAACCACATAGACAGATAGACAAAGGTACTTTTAAATATAGTAGAGAAAACTACGAGAACTTGAAAATCAAGTCTCGTCCCATTCTATTTAGTTCAAAGATTAGGTTACTAGTTTCATTCCCCTAAAATGTTTAGGCAAATAATCCCGTAGAAGTCAATTTGGGCATATTGTTTTGTCTTGCGGTAATTAGCCGCCACTTCAAGCGGACGTGTTCCAGCCACTATAACCCGGACATTTCAAAAAGACATAACAACCAAGAGGTTCCTATGGAGATGCCAGTCTTTGTTCCAGGGAGTATTTAGAGAGGCCGTTATTAAAATTTACTTTGTGCTCGCACAAAAGGCCCACAGCGAACAGTGCAATCAGTAAATATAGCGCCACTGGGTATTGATTGCTTTGACATAATAATTGTAATTTTCCTTGACTACCGAAATTGAAATGTGGCCTCGAGTCTCGGTTAGTCGGTGACGCGTTCAATAATTGTTTGAATTATTGAAGAGCAACGAAGGCCTTTTGCCGTATCGCCGTTGAGATTAACATTGAAACTGTATTTAGAATAACGCGAAGGATCCTGTGAACCCTCCGTTATAGAATAGGTAAAATTACTACATGCAGAAGTTCCAATGCCGTATATGATTAGGCGTAAAAATATTGCTCTCTTTGTCGTAGACCTCTCACGACATCTGGGCGGCGGAGTGTACCTAAACTGTGGAGTGGACCTCCTCTAGTCTGCCTTTGTTAGGATTAGTAGATACTAGTAATACTGACAGTCTCCAACTCTCCATACTAACAAGCTCATTACCTTCGAAATGTAAGGTCCACTAGATATCGCTTTATAAACGTGGTCTCATTGTGTGTTAAACATTTTTAATTAAAACTACGGATAGAGTTTATACTTTTGCTTCGTTTCCCCACGTAGCGTTTGTGTTACATCTCTCCTTTTCTTCGGAAGATGTTGTAAGAGACCAATGAGAATTTAAGTTACGTTACATAATGCTTTAGGCAACAGATTAGAAACTTATTAGGTACTATTATAACGATTTCAACTTAAAACCTAAATTTAATCTAAAAAATTGTCTACGAAACGTGAAATTTTAGTAGTCGTGGTTTGTAAAAGGTCGGGTTATTAATGCATTGAAGTAAAATTTATATATCTACTAGCTTTCCGCCCGCGTGGAACTCGGTTATATTGCGGTATAAAGCACAACTATAAGAAAACTTCTCGTTTCAAACGACACACGGCGCCATCGATCTATCATCTATCGATCGGTTATCGATTGATATCGATCTATCGTCGATCGATATCGATCTATCAAGCAAACTATATTTTTGTTTTCCTTCGGGAATATCAATTTTTTCCGGGATAAAAAGTAGCCTATGTCACTCTCCGTGCCCTAAACTATCTCTACCTAAAACATCACGTCAATCCATCGCTCCGTTTAGCCGTGAAGGACGGACAAACAAACAAACAAACAAACAAACAAACACACTTTCACATTTATATATTGGTACGGATGTCAGGATCACAGCAAGTTGTGGGAAAGAAGCGTGAGGGTATGTACGTAAGTAAGTCAGTAAACACTTTATTGACATAAAAAAAATCCAAGCAAAATGGTAAAGTACAAATGCGAACTTAATTTTAATGGATCTCTTTATGTTTGAGAGACATAGAGGAAATTTAATTAATGAGATCGGCAAAAAGAGAGGCTTCAATAAACATGGTTAAATATCACGAAAAGCTAGTGAAAAAAAAACTTATGTACTAAATATAGAAATACGCAACAAAAACAATACAAATAAACACCCAATAACTGACGGCCGGATAGCCCAGCGGTTAGAGAACCTGACTGTGAAGCTTAAGGTCCCGGGTTCGATCCCCGGTCGGGGCAGATGTTTGTATGATGAATACGAATGTTTGCTTTCGAGTCTTGGATGTTTATCTATATATAAGTAAGTTTATCCGTTGTCTAGTACCCATAACACAGGCATTAAATTGCCTACTTTGGGACAAGATGATTGGTGTAAAAATTGTCCAGTGATAATTATGTATTTCTGCCTATGTAATATTTCGTCTGCCCTGCCTACCCCATTACAAGATGTTTATGTATGTATGTTGCCTGGTTGAACTATCCTTAAGTCAAGAACGACGCCCCTCCGCACTTCGCCTGCGATTTACAAACAGGAAACTACGTGTAATCTGACGTACAATCAGTGCGTTTGCTCAGCGTCACGCGTGAACGTCACCGTAACGTAATCCACTTAGCGACGGGACGCCGTGCCGATCTTGATTGCACGGCGCGACGGGTATCCTATTGTCACAATTTATAAGGTCGATGTTACTTAAGAACATTTTGGTTGGTTAGATAGTTTCCCAAAACTGATGATACAAAAAATGCGATTTATTTATGTATTGATTGTAGTTTTTTTGCTGGATATTATATAATAACCCTTCCTGCGCGAGTCTGACTTGCACTTGGCCGATTTTCACTAAAGCATCTATTCACAGTAGCATTTGTTTCAATTTGAATCAAACCAGAAACGTAGGTGGTTTTAGGTTATGTTACGTTTTCATTAGCATTTGAACAGAACAAAGTTACAATGTCACGTAAAGCTAAGCGTACACAGGTCTGCATCGCACGCATCGGACGCATCGGATTCAATGTATGGCGAAATGCGATGCGTACGATGTGGACAGGTGGACGCACTAATTGTATGAGTTTCTATACAAAGAATACTACAATCCGTTGCGTGCGTTACGTCCGATGCGTACGATACCGACAAGTGGACGCTTAGCATTAAACTCAAAAACACAACACAACAAATAAAATCAGTTAAACAAAACGCCCTGCGCCATTCCAGGCGCAAAGATGTCCAAAATGCTAGCCGCATTACCGCTACGAGATACCTACCTAAAATTAAAACAAATAATTGTCTCTATATTAAATCTAGATATTGTAGCTGTAGCACCCTAGCGCCATCTATCATCGAAGAGCCGAACTAAACGATCCTACATCGCGCCAATGAAGTTTCGAAGATCGGTTGCATAAATACAACTTCCAACTTTCTCTCTGTGGACTTCGGTCTCATGGCGTAACATCTGCCTGAAGAGAGATCATTGGAGTCATTCCCACAGGCATATTAGTATCGGTCATCAATACCCATAGATTTAAATCTATGTCATTACCATTTAAAATTTGCGCTTCATAAAGACCTCTCCGGATTACAATTTAGAGTTTAGAGCAATACAAATTGTACGATTCTGCTATATTTGTTTATAAAACTGGCTTGCTGAAAGCCGTCTCGCTTTCAGATAAATGTATTGTTGAATTATTAATGCGATTGTTTAAATGCGAGATAGTTAGCAATTGCGGTGTCATTTTAAATTAATGGTAAGTGCTCGCGTAATGGCGTGGTCGCTTTTAAACGCAAACATTTTTTATGCAGAAAACGTAGAGAAGGAATAAGACGTAATTATAATCTGTTTCGATTTTCAAAATCATGAAAGGCACAGCACGGTTACAGGTAATTTAAAGAAAAAAAACAGTCAAATTCAGAATCTTTGGTATAGCTATGAAGGAGTAGAAAAACGACGGTAATTTTTAGCCGACAGGCTGTTAAAGTTGGTCTTGTATTTTCACTACAGCAGAGTATTTGCTTAGTCCATTTAGGTATTAAATTAGTGAGTGTAACGTAGTCGTTAAGAATAACACCCTTCCATTTCTTTTTATTTGTGTAATAGGCGACTAAGTAAAATAGGTGCCATGCCATTTTAGGCGCCATGCTCGCAACCTATTACAGTTTTGCCTATTTTATCGAACTTCAATCCTAAATGGTAGTAGTGTTTGTTAAGTTTTGTCTATGATATAAAAAAAAATACACCGCAAACTAAAACATGCAGGACTTAAATTACATTTGTAATCTTACATAAATTATTACCTATAAATAACAAGCACAGAACAATACACAGGTACAGAGGCGAACATATCCCTTGAGGGATCTCTTCCTGCTGACCTTCGAGCGATCGACCAACTATATTTTACTGTATCGTGTGTCAAAAAATAATTTCATCCTTATCTTTATCTTAACGTTTCATGTTCACCACTTATCCCTGGAATGCAGGCGTGATGTTTACGTAAGAAAATGTATACTTCTTTTGTTCATTATAATATTTTCTAGTACAAAAATGTGTAGAGCAAAGACAGTCTCAAAGCTCCTTTCTAAGTACAGGCATGAGCTTGATATTAAAACGTAAGACTGAACAAGGGACGCTCATAACGATGGAGGGAATTCTAACCAGCTAACTGCGTTGCGTGCCGTCGCTCCGTGCAAGCATGCTTGAGATGGTCACTTTATTAAAAACGGAACAAATGACGAGCTCGTACACCTATTGAGCGGATAATACGCGGACGTCACGTTTGCATTCCCGAATGGGGTAGGCAGAGCACACGAAACGCTATACAGATAAAGCCATGCCTTTTTCACGTTTAGTTTTGTTTATACATTAGAAAAGAAACCGAATAATAATAGGCGGGGTAAAAACAATTATTTGACACGATTTTTGTTCTTACTTTAATACGACCCTTTAAAGCTGAATTTATGTCTGCTAATTTAATTGTTTTTCTTTTGTTTCAGGTAAAATTTTAAGCATTCCAAATAAAGCTTCGGATTGGATGGATCGTCACCAACTAACGGAAAAATGATGTCACGTTTTTGATCGGAAAAAACGGTTTGTGCCATGTATTTATACAGTAGGTGCATAAAAACGTAATGCCTCAAGGAGACAAACTAAGAGCCTAAATTTGGGTGAATTTTAGAGCTTATTAGACTTTGTTACTTCAACAAAAAGCAAATAGCATTGTATTAAGCCTGTAAAAAGAAACATCTCGAGTTATTATAGCATAAAAAAAAAACATTTTTTAGAAATTCCAGAGGTACTTTAGACTTATAAACTGTAGAAATAATATTACACTACTAAATTATTATACAATACCGAAATTGGTAAATTATCTACCTTCAACAGAATTCAGTAGCCCACGATTTGTTTTATATGGACTGTCCAACAGGCACGTTTCAGTTTCGAATTAGACGGTTTTATTTCCGCTTTCGTCGGTATTTGGTAATCGTAATAAAACCATACTTTACTATTACTTATTGGTAAAGAAATATAATTGCAATAGACTTCATTGTCTTAAAGGGCAAGACCGGAATCGATTTAGATTTGAAGCTGATCAAACACCACACCACTTTCCATACAACTTTGTTTGATAAGTAACTCCATTCCTGCTAGTCTGAATGATGCTACAATGTTCCGTGTTTTATGGGGTTCAGCAGGCAAAGTTCAGTCGTTTGCTGACCGACATCTAAAGGAACGACTAGCTGGCACGCAACACTCTGGTATTCTCGTCTGATGATCCACAGTCCTAATGCGTTTCTTGTGGAGGAACTCTGTGGCCTTTGTGTAGTTAGAAAAGTTACCAGTACTACATACATCACGCCTGTATTCTTCAATGGGATAGGCAGAAAATACGAAATGCTGCGCAGAAAAAACAGTGACTATTATTTCACGTTTCGTGGCTACTTTTATGATATTTTTTTGAAACATTGCCCGTCGACAGTTTGTTAAACTAAATCTATAAGTACCTACAATAAAATTAAAAAAGTATTAGGTACCTATCTAACGTAAAATACATGAAAACTCTACACGTGTTTACATGGATTTAAAATTTAGCTATTCTCTGTTATTTGTAATCGCTGCACCTTCAAAAATGTTAGAAGTAGGTAGTTGAAGTAAATTTTTTTTTTTTTTTTTTTTTTTATTACATACATAATGCCTGTATTCCCAAGAGGGGTAGGCAGAGCACATGAATTCAAGAATTCAGTACCACATCTAGCAATTTCAGGGTATCCAGATGGTTAAACGTGTTAATGCAGTGACAGGTTGCTAGCCCATCGCCCACAATACACTAACCCTTTCCCAGAGTCGACTCTTACGACACCCACGGGAAGAAAGGGGGAGGTGCTATTCTAACCCGGCACCACACGGGGTTTTTTTTTATTAGCCTAGTGTATCCCACTGCTGGGCAAAGGCCTCCCCTTTCTTCCGTCATTCGTCCCTATCCTGAGCATGCACCTGCCAATCGTCCTGAAAATTATTCAGGTCGTCCCGCCACCTCCTCTTGGGTCTGCCCCTGCTCCTTTGGCCATCCCTCGGAACCCATTCGGTAACGATTCGTACCCATCGGTCTGGGTGCATTCGGCAGACATGTCCGGCCCAGTCCCACTTCAGCTTGGCGGACTTGACACCTACATCTGTTATACGAGTTTTGGAGCGCAGTGTTGTGTTTCTGATACGGTCTGTTATTCGAACACCTAGAATACTACGCTCCATTGCTCGTTGACAAGTGAAGTTAAATAGTGAAGTTAAATAGGTTTATACAAATTTTGCTGGCTACACGTCTCTTTTTTCTGACCATTATGTTTTGTTTCCGTATCAAGCGGTAATATATTATTTATGCGCATATGAAAAGTTTCGGAAAAACAGTTTTAATACCGTTACTGTGTCAATATGCGAGAAAAGATAGTAAGTTTCTCTTGACCCTGCCATCTTGCAAATTTTAACAGATCGAAGCCAATCTTGCCTTCTAAATTACAAAAAAACAAATTAAAAACATAACAAAACAAAAAACAAAAATTCTTAAGTACTTAAACTATTTTTTTTATGAAAAAAGGAACCGCCTTCAAAAAACCAACTGAAAAGAAAAAAATAATTTTTATTATGAATAAAGCGGTTCCTTTTTTCATAAAAAAAATAGTTTAAGTACTTAAGAATTTTTGTTTTTTGTTTTGTTATGTTTTTAATTTGTTTCATTTTTTGTTTTTTATTTTTATTTCATACTTTTTAGTGATTTAAGTTCTTTTAGTTGGAATAGGAATTTACTTTAACCTTTTTTAGTGAATAACTAATAGTAAAAAAAAAACCTTCATACAACATACTTATGGTTCAAACTCAGAACCTCCTTTTTTTTAGTCGGTTAGGGTACTAAAACCTTATCCTGAATGTAACAAATACTTTTCTGAAAACCGCATCCAAATAGCTTTAGCTAAACGCGAGATAATCGCGGACAAACATACATACATACATACATACATACATACATACAAACAATCGAACTGAGAACCTCCTTTTTTTTGAAGTCGGTTAAAAATATTTGATAAATGACATCCATCTCTTCAGTGCCTAATGTCGATCGCAAGCCAGCAGTGTACAGCCAAACCATTCAATTTTAATTCACCGAAAAGTGCTATCACAATAAAATTTGACGGCCGGATAGCCCAGCGGTTAGAGAACCTGACTGTGAAGCTTAAGGTCCCGGGTTCGATCCCCGGTCGGGGCAGATGTTTGTATGATGAATACGAATGTTTGCTTTCGAGTCTTGGATGTTTATCTATATATAAGTATGTTTATCCGTTGTCTAGTACCCATAACACATGCATTAAATTGCCTACTTTGGGACTAGATGATTGGTGTAAAAAATGTCCAGTGATATTTAATAAAAAATAAAAAAACGTAATAATTAATAAAGATTTCCTTTGTCGAGGAAAGCAATTCTACTACGCGGTTTACTGTACGGTGGGTCAGGAATCAATTGGTTCGATAGTACAATAACAATAAAATGTGTTCGGTGGGATCTTCTGCAACATATTCACGGTGTTTGAACAATGTAAAAGGTAAAGCGCCAGCCTTAAAAAGCGCTTTATTTTAATATTAACACCCTTATCAAATGCTTGCCTGCTCACTTCCCTTCACGCCTTCGCGACCCATTTACCGTCACACACGATTATACATATTCTACTGTTGTAAGAAAAACCTAATAGAAAGGTCTACTCGTTCTGGACGTTATGTCGGAGTCCTTTAGTAGGCCATTATAAAATGATCCTTTTAAAACAGGTCACGCTTAAATGGTTCTCATCAGTACTCGCGAGCAATTATCAGATTTAAGTAGACCTCTTTGAGGCTTGATATATAGATAGGCGTGAGGAATTGAACTGGATACAAAGCGTGGCTGATAGGATACAACAAGCT
The DNA here is from genome assembly GCA_005406045.1 of Adoxophyes honmai. Lineage (NCBI taxonomy): Eukaryota > Metazoa > Arthropoda > Insecta > Lepidoptera > Tortricidae > Adoxophyes > Adoxophyes honmai. Next base: position 118,627 of record BHDV01010167.1, read on the forward strand.
ATTGTTTCCTGCAATCAACTACAGCCATATTCTGGTGTAATGGATTTGCTTTGTAAGCAGTTGCCGTGCGTTGTTGTATGATACGGTTGATTTATAATCACGAGTAGGCTTTGTCGCACGAACTCATATTATTATGGAGCAAAATGACTAAAAGTACGCGTTCAGAATCGTTGTTGGCACAAGTTAAATGGATAACAAAGGAAAAATATCATACAGATTAACTCTGAAGTTGAAATGTAATACGTAATGGGGTTAGTTTCTATTTGCCAATTATTGTTTAATTCCATCTAACATCGTTTTTCACGTAATGTGGGACGTGTATTTCTTCTAGAAAGGACTCATTTTAGACCATCAATCATTAGTTTCATTTCAACAAATAATAGAAACCTGTCTCGATTCGTTTGATACAATAACAACGACAATTTCAAAAGTCTCGGAATAAAAAACAAAAGAGATCAGAACATTTTCGTACTTTCGGATGCTCTTACATTACCTGAAAAAAAAAAACAAAAAAAAAAAGAAGAGCATCGTTACCATCTTTATAATTTAAATTAACAGGTTATGTAGGTCCGTAACAAGGTCCGCATCCCAAGCAAGCGAGCAAACCTCAAGATTAATTTCCTCACAGAATCCGTAAAGATGTATCGGGCTGGACCCCTTTGACCTCCACATTCCTGAGCCTGGATTCTGGAGACGTTTATTAAGGCCGACGCAACCAGAATGCCTTAACTGTATTCTCAAAGTGTAAGGGTTTATACAGTGCATAGCTGATCAAAATATTTCTGCTTGAATTCGGTGCGGGTAGTGTCAGAGAAGAGAACACGCGAATTATCTGCATATTTTTGAAAGACGTCATTCGTTTAATGCCTTGAAAACTGCTTTTAAGAAGCTAAGAATAATTATAGCCTCGACTTAAGTAAGGTTTGATGTGAAGAAGAAGAAGCTTAAAATATTTCATTTCCTATTTCCAGCTGTTTTCGTTGCAGATATATTTCTTTAGATTTGAGATAAGTCTAATAAGACGAAGTCTCTTATGGCGCCATATCTAATATGGTGACTCAAGAGATAGGTTACGGTAAATACAATAATACATGTATGTATATTAGACGAGAGGTTAAGAACCTGTCATTATTACATAGTAATATTATTATTTATACTTACTCCTAAACATAAAACTAAAACTCAAAAAAAGTCCAACATGCTTTATGCCTTTTTTCCCGATGACTTTTGGATGCAACCCGGTTGCCACGCGGAACCCTCGGCGCGCGAGATCGACTCGCATCCACTCGGTTTTCAAATAGAATAAAACGTCCTATCTCTAGTTATTTGTAATAAATATAAAAGGCATTATTCTCTGTCGTGACGTGGCACTTGTTGAGTGGGGTTGCTTTCAGCTTATCAGACGTAGGCAGGTGTGCCCTTTTACGATGAGGCTCTGGGGACAGGCGCTAGCGGAATGGAATTATAGTCTAAATACAGCGTGTTATCGACAGGGGTAGCCAACGCGTCGGTGGAACAGGCAGTCCAATTAATTAAGGCATGATACTGTATACGGCAATAGGGCACTGCGCGCCACCGCTCTTACGAACTTAGTACGAATTAGCCCGAAACATGTCGAGCTAAACTCGATTTAAAACGTAAGTTAGCCGTATTTTATAAGATGAGTGAGTCTCACGGCAGTTTAATACTCTATACGTATTTAGCTAAATGTAAAGAGTACCGTGGTTAATTGATAGAAAACATAGTCTAATTTATTGATGCCAGGTGTTTGAAATTTTGGAATGCATGTTTTTTTGAGTTTTGAAATTCCCACGGGATAGGGAAATAATAAATCTTGTACGTTTATTTATTACGAAATGATCACTGAAACTGTGGCATCAATAGAAAACTACACTATCCCTGATCCACATGAGCCACTTTTCCGGCATAGTTCAAAGTTTCAGCGGGATTAAAATAAATTTAATGAATTTGGTCTCGGATTGCAATTAAAAGTACATTTAATTCATCATACTGAAAGCAGTTAACTTTTAACATTTAACTTTGACTAATTACTATCTATTATAGATATAATAAAACTGTAGAGAGGTCAATTCTGTACATTAAATATATAGCCAAAATTAATATTGGAGGATGATTGGTGATCGATACTGATGCCAAAAATGCAATCAGTAAATTTTTTGTCTGTCTGTCTGTCTGTCTGTCTGTCTGTCTGTATGTGCACGCATGGGTCAAAAACTGCTGAACGTATTTTAACCAAACTTGGTATGATTGTAGTCTATACTCCTGGGCAGGTTATAGGCTATATAACATGGCGATAAGACACATAGGATAGGAGCCGAGCAGTGACGTTAAATAAGGAGAAACTGGGTGACTGACTGAAAGATCAACGCACAGCCTAAACGGCTAAACGTAGGCACTTGAAATTTGGAAAGGACGTAGCTTAGGTACCGTAGAGGTGCACTAAGAAAGGAATTACCGAAATTCCCACGGGAACAGGAATTAGCGGGAAAATCCCTTTGTATGAAAAATCTAAACCGCTTAAGTTAGACGCTTGAAATTTGGCATGCAGGTATCTTAGTAAACTTAAAGCTTAGTTGCAACAGGATATTGCTAAATTCCTACGGGAAAGGGAGTTAGCGGAAAAAAACATTTGTATGAAATATCTAAACCATGTAAGATAAATGTTTTCAGTCTATGTAGCGTGCACGCATACCTTAGTAAGTATAAAGTGTAGTTATGGTTGTGTTTTGAAAAATGGGTGTTAGCGGGAAAAACAATGTTGTATGAAAAATCTAAACTGCATAAGTTAAATCAGCCATACTCAAAGTGTGTTCCGCGGAACCCCAGGGTTCCGCAAGAAATTAGAAAAAAAAACACCTCTGTCTGGCCAAACGTTTTGGTGCAGCGTACGGACGGACAGATGAACTGTTGTTTTTTTGTAGGGTTCCATGATATTTCGCTTTCCAAAGAGGTTCCATCAGCAAAAAAGTTTGAGAACCGCTGAGTTAGATGCTTAAAATTTGTCATGCATATACCTTTGTGAATACAAAATTATTTTATTAGCTATAAACTAGATTTAGTTACCCCACATAAAACACCTGTACTATTTGGACAAGTAGTAGAACAAGGAGCATTCCGCAATTATCAATGTTTTCTATGTAGTATATGCCTAGAACCTTTTCATCCTATTCCCAAATTGAAAGACATATACATATCGTCTACAGCAGCGTATTCAAATAATTCCAAGATCTCTTCTGTGTCATTCCGAACTTAATGCGAGCGAAGCCGCGGGCAAAAGCTAGTTTAAAATAATTATCATTCATTAATTATTTGACAGGTACCTATAACTTGATCACATACTGGACTTATACTGTGAATGGTGTTTACGGCTGTAATTATGGAATGGAATAAAAATGACATTTATGATGATGAATAATGATGATAAAGAAGGACATACCTTGTTTTATATAATTCGATTAATCAACACGTCATTGAAACTCAAGGTTATTCTATGAGAGTTAGAGAGAGGTTATTCTATCAGGTTATTCCATGAGAGTTTAGTTACTAAATATTAGTTTGCATATTAATACTTTCGACGTAGAACCTATGTGATAGAAGGTTTATCTATTGTTTTATGTTTGGGACATGTTTTTGTTTAAGTATTTGGTTTTCATTACATGGGTTTTGTCAAATTTAGATCAACTTACTTACTGAAGGTATAAGACATCCATTTTATGGAGGCAATGCGGCCAAATGTGTCGTTCTTATTCAATTCAATGGCTAAGCAATGTTTATGTCTTCTTTTAAAATCTTGTTGTCAAAATTATCCCTGACTTATAATAAATGTATAATGCTGGTAACATGCTAACAATAATGTGACTATTTTAGTATTTTTACTCAATTTTAAATTGTTAGTTTTTTTTATGTCAATCGATCAGCAATTCATCTTTTTACCACCTGATGGAAAGGGCAAAGTAGCTAAAATTTGTATACATGTGTTAAAATACAAGTTTTGATACGTGATTGCGTGGCTGGCAGACTTTGTGCGATCGAGTCTGCGGCACACAAAAACGAGGATTGTATGCATTGTGCGTCGGACTTTCTGCGCGTCGTGTGTGTTACTGCATATAATCTATTTTCACGGACTAAAAAGTCCGTCACGGATAGTCTGTCGTCTGCGCAGGGTCTATTTCTTGAAACTTGGGCCACAACTCCGGCGGTCGTAGACGCCGCGGCTCCGTCGGCGCTGTAAACAAAATTAAGAAATTGAATAGATTCGCTCGTTTAGAGCGATTGTTGTTACTGTAGCCGTTGTTTTTAGAGCGAACGGACCTTCGCTCTTACTTATTTAGCGAAACTCGTTTAATTGTTCTTGAGGATTTTATCGGAGATTACGTCAATCATTTGGAATTATTAAGGCTGTTAATAGATTAATCCTGTTTAAGTGTGCTTAAGGGAATTATTATATAACATTTCCTTAACTTGCTCCTTTACATTATTATTTATTATTTTTGCTTCTACGTTGAAATTAATAGAAAAACACCTCTCAATTTCTTCGTTTTCTTTGCGGATGACGTAAGAGGCGACTGATGAAATAGGTGTTGATACGCTTTGACGAGAGGCTACCAACCTGCCACTATCCGTTTTTAAACATGAAATTATACTTAAACATGAAATGGTCGCGTTTTTGTTTATGTTGCGTTTCTTGTGCTCTGCCTAGACATAGACGTAACTGTATGATAATTGGAAAATATTCAGCTTAAAAATTGTGCCGAAGTTTCCTGCGAAACGTAAAACATTCATAGTTTTGGTAAGAAAAGTTCCGTATGTTTTGCCAATTCTATTCAGGAATAAAGGCGAGATGTTAAAATAACATAATGAACCACTTTTAAACAAAAACAAAGGCTTTCCCATTTCCATGTTCTTCTTGTCACAAATCTACAACCCACGTCACGTATGTAACGCGTATATTACAACACTGTGATATTAATGATTCTTTCTACGAATACGACATCTTTAGACTGCCTATTTCATAGCCTAGGCTACGCTTTCAAAGCTTGCAGAACGGTAAATTTGGCATTTAGTCCGCAACTTCTAAATGTCAAGGGCTTGTCAACTCTTTGCTGATTACTTTATTTTTAACCCAGACACTGTAAGAAGGGCGTTATGAATTTTCTGTGTAATAATAATAGTAATCCTGCCTAAATACGTCCCACTGCTGGCCACAAGCATCCTCTCAGTATGAGAGGGCTTGGGCTATAGTTCTCTAGCAGACCTGATGCAGTTTGGAAACTTCACACACTTCAGAGGTGCGAGCTTGAGATTCGAACCTACGAACTACTACGGGATGTGAAATAGTTATGTCCGTGTAGTATTTTATGTGCTATGCTTACCCTTTTTGGGAATAAAGGCCTGATGTATGTAAATAATTATAGTAATTCTGATCTGATTGAAAAAAATTCTATACCTACCTACATAAGGAGTTATTTACGGGGTGGTTCAACCATTCCAAGACTGAATAAATGATATTCCCGTTTGCTTAAATCGACCTTTAATTAGCTTCAACCGGGAAATCTAATTTAGTTGGTTCTAATTAAATAAGTACTTGCATGTCATGGCATCATTTGAAATGAGAACAAAATTAAACAAAAACGTATTAGGTACACCTACTCGCCAGTCTCCAGAATTCTTTGATGCGGAAACATTATTTAAAGAGCCTGTGCTGTAGGTACCATCGCGAACAGGGATTGTTGAGCCACTTACCTATGTTTGTAACTTGGTCGTGTAATACTAATCCAATAGCTGACATCTAGTCGGTCACATCGGTCATTGATTACACGTCTAAATTGCGAACCGTGGCAAGTGGCTCAACAATCCCGGTTCGTGACTGTACCGCAAATAAAAACGTAACCGATAAATGGGTAAGGTTCAAAAAAATTGTACCTAGTTAAGGGCTTTAATAAAAACAAAAGTTAATTGATTCTTTTGTGTTACGACAATTACCCATACATTTTGTATAGGTAATTTTCGTTACACACGTGACGCGATCGTGATTTTGTTTTTATTAACCCTTAATTTATGTACAATTTTTTTGAGCCTTACCCAAATAACTGCTTGGCGACGTGAAAGATCGCCACCAACGTTTCCGGTCTCAAGAGCCCAGCTATCTGTCTATTTATCACCTCAAGAACATCACAATATTAATGATACGTAGCACTTTATTAATTATACTTCTCCAAGGTCTAACTCTGCACGTTACGGTTTGAGATCAGGGTATTATTTTGATTAATCGTATCCGGTCGAACATGAAGTTATTGTGGATACGGAGCAAATCTTTTTGCTCTTCCTTGTTAAAACAAACATTTGTGTTTTTTTTTAAACTACCGTAAAGTACGGAATAAAGCCGGATGATTCTGGTCCGTCAACAGTGCATTAAAGTTCATTTCCAGTAAAAAAAATCGCAAATTGTGCTGGAATTGTATAAGCTGGTTTTGCGGTAAAATAAGATCACACAAACAAACATCACGCCTTTCCCAAATGGGGTAGGCAGAGCACACGAATCGCTACATCAAGAACAATCTTACTTAGACAAAGCCATGCACTATTATTTTCACGTTTCATCAGAACTTTTGAACATTTTTTTTATACGTGTTGTACGTTGACATAAAGACATTGTGGACCATATTGATCACAATATGGATTATCAAATCCAGCCTAAATAGGTACGTTCTACTGTTGGGCACAGGCCAACTCTTAGTATGCAGGTTTCTTCACGCTGTTTTCATTCACCGAATAGCTCGTGGTAAATATCAATTTCGATTTCGCACATAAATTCCGAAAAATCAGACGTGCAACTGGGATTTCAACCTACGACCTTCTGTATGAGAGGACATAAGACTTAGTTGTGTAAAATTGTTTTTTTTACTGAGTTGTGTAACTTGTTACCGAGTCATCAAAAATAAAAGATGGATAGTGAATAAATATCAGTGTGAAAAGATAAATCATTTCATGTCAATTAGACTCACGTGTAGCTCATAGGTATGTGTCATTAATCATACTTTCATTTGAGCATAGTATTTTATTTGCTCAACTTGAAACAGATTTATTGTGATAGATTATGTTTTGTATTCGGCGCCACGCTTTTTTAAGCACGCTTTTTGCTAAATCTAGTTTCGCCGCAAATATTTCCCTAATTACGAGTACACTGCTGTTTGTTTGTCTCGCCTGTCACGATCTAGACAAACTCAGCCATCAAATACGTTACGGTCCAAAGCCGTCTTTCAGCTTCGGAACGTCGAATCGATTCACATACAAATTAGCCACAGATTAAGCGAGTAATTCGTGTTAAGATATGGAAAGCAGATGTAAAATGTAGCGCATGCATGCGACAAGCAGTCAAAAATAAAATGTAACCGATACACGGTGTAGCCCGCATTATTCACGCGTCGCCGCAGGTGCGGCCGCGCAGCGCGCCGCCTGCCAACGTAAACGCTGGCCACTGGTCCCCGCATCGGGGAAATCTCTCTTTAATGTCTTGACAGATTATAGCTGCCACAAAAATTATGTTACGAGCCTAATTTCATATTATTCGAGTCGTGTTTATTTAGAGATGATTGAAATCGGTCCAGAACGGATATGCGAGAAAATATGAGGATGCTTGAGACAAAAATAATAACCCGCACTAAAAATAGTTTTATTTTTTTGGCTAAAGATCACGTTTAAATGCCCGAATGTTTATTTTTCAACCTAATAGCCTGCTTTATAGTAAATCTGACGCGAGACGTTTAACGACTTTTGCAGTTACCAGCGAAAACGGCTCGGCTAAATAGGATTACAGTTGCAAAGCGCTCGTCAAAAGTTCTTGTACGCGGATGGCGATTTATTTTTCACGAGTTTACAATTAACCTTGTTATCTGTCAGAACCACTTGCGTCTAGATCGGGTCTTATTTTCCCCTAGAGATTTAACGTTGAGTGCACTTCAACAGACAAAACGTGCCAAGAAAGCTCTATACCCTGAGGACAGTAACGTACGAAAGGGAACTTGATCTGTATTGGCTTCAGTGCGAAAAGCCAGGCGTCGTTAGCCGGATCTCGCCTAACAGTGGCCAATTTAGTAGAGCAAGCTCTCCGTCCAAATTGTGTTGTAGGGAAGATTGAATTAATGCCATCAGCACTAGTTAAGTGTACCTTTGATTAGGTTCTGAGGGATCAAAGTTGAAAGTTTGTATTGTACGTGTGGTCTCGCGGTTTGGCTAGTGACCGCATGCCAGTGGTGCTGCGATACGATCGCGGGTGCAAAAGTTGGAAGCCGGATTGGGTCGCCTGCATCCCTCCGATAAACGGAACAAGGTGAAGCCAATCGTGTACGTGGGGTTTAATTCTAATAATTGTGTTACAATGCCTACTAAAGCTGAATTTTTTTGCTTGGTTAGGTGTTTTAAAAGAAGGACTGCCTCATAATACGAGAAGGGTCTCCGTGGGTCAGATACATCCAATGTTGAAATACGTTTTTGTGCAAAGGAGTGACCTAATTTTACAACTTTTATGCAGGTGGGATTTAATTAATTGAGGAAAAACAGTTGTTTTCTATACAGATTTCCTTTGATATCACCGTGCGTATGAAATTAAACTTAAATTTAAAACATATTACGTCAAAATATGTTTGGTATTTGAAATAAACGCGTGGAAAATTTATGTCGACGTAAAAAATGTGAGGCCCAGTGGCTTGTTTGTTTTATGCTCTGACGTTTATCATTTCTAACCGTTGGAGTGAAATTAAAATATCATCAGGCTGAAACATAAGCGAGTTAAACCTGACCAGGTGTTACTAGTGCGGAGAAAAATCGCGTCGTAAATTGTAGAAAACGCATTAAACATTGTACAATTTGTGCATAATGTGCTGGATTAAAAAGTCCACTAATGTAATTGGCGGGCATTTTGCCGGCGCTTCAGCGCCACTCGCTCAGTATTGAACTGGCCTAAGTCTAAACAGTTTTGTCCGCCACTTTAGATCGTAACAGCCTGTTCTACGGTTGACTTTAGCTGTGGTGTGTCTATTAATAGGCATGTGGGATAAAAAATCAGCACAATAAGAGAGCGCACGTTTCATTTAGCGCGTTCAATGAAAGCGGCTGTTCTGTAACGGACGCGCTGATTTCAGCTATTTATAGTGATCGATTTGGCGTGCAAATTGATATCCGCGATGAGTGTTTGGAACGCCTGGGCTAGACCTGATGGCTGAGCGCCGACATGCGGCGAGCGGGGAAATCTGCCACTTCTGTTTTTTATTCCCATCCCAGCGCAGCCGAAAGATATTGGATTTGAACGGTTCAGCACATAGAGTACCTAACTGGTTACTTCGTATCCAATAAGTTAGGTACGAATGTGAAGCTTGTAATAAATAAATAAATAAATATCACTGGACAATTTTTACACCAATCACCTAGTCCCAAAGTAGGCAATTTAATGCCTGTGTTATGGGTACTAGACAACGGATAAACTTACTTATATATACAGATAAACATCCAAGACTCGAAAGCAAACATTCGTATTCATCATACAAACATCTGCCCCGACCAGGGATCGAACCCGGGACCTTAAGCTTCACAGTCAGGTTCTCTAACCGCTGGGCTATCCGGCCGTCAAATGTAATGAAAAGATTAAAAGATTACAACATAATGACTAGTCCTTGTGTGAGAGGTATCGGGTTAGAATAACACAGATACACATCACGCCTGCATTCCCAAATGGGGTAGGTAGAGCATAGAAAACGCTACATGGGCATAACATTGATTATTTCACGTTTCGTGGCCATTTCTAGGATAATTTTTAGGTTTTCATTCAATTATAATAAATCATAACCTATTCACTTAGTCGCCTGTTACGACATCTACGGAAGAAATGGAGAGGTGTTATTCTAAACCCGTAATTTCCCGTGTGGTGTCGGGTTTAGAATAAAACCTTTTCATTTCTTTCATGGATGTTGTTACAGGCAATTACGGAAATAAATTTAGATAAATATTATGCTAGAAGTGGCTACAAAACGTGAAATAGTCATCGTTTTGTCTATGTAGTTCGTCGTTTTGTATCTCTCTCGCTCTGCCTACCCCGTTTGGGAATACAGGCGTGATTGTATGTATGTATTTAAATTTAGATACCTACTAGCTTTCCGCCCACGGCTTCGCCCGCGTGGAACTCGGTTATATTGCGGTATATAAAGCACAACTATAAGAAAACTTCTCGTTTCAAACGACACACAGCGCCATCGATCTATCACCTATCGATCAGTTATCGATTGATATCGATCTATCATCGATTGATATCGATCTATCAAGCAAACTATATTATTGTTTTCCCTCGGGAACATCATTTTTTTCCGGGATAAAAAGTAGCCTATGTCACTCTCCGTGCCCTAAACTATCTCTACCTGAAAAATCACGTCAATCCATCGCTCTGTTTAGCCGTGAAAGACGGACAAACAAACAAACAAACACACTTTCACATTTATATATTGGTACGGATGTTTTATCTCAATAAAGTTGAACTAAGTAGGTAATTAGCAGATATTAAAAATTTTCCTTTGAAAGCGTCATTACTTCGCTCCGAGGAAGTGCAAAAAACTAAGTACTCCAGTTAATATCGTCTAGCAAAATATATCAGTAGAACAAGTAGCGGAGATAATAAACCAATGTATCTTCAGAATTTATTATTTTAGAGATAAGCTGACCGACAATATCTGTTGCTTTTTATACCGTCTAAGATTAAGGCGGAGAAAAGCCCGGTTCACAGGCACAGGTTATTAAAACGGTTATTAACGATTCAGGTATTTATTTTCGAGGCATCTGGCTTAATTTAATTTCTGTTAAGCACAATTTTTGTTTTTCAGTAAGAATATCCGCTAGTAAAAAATGAGATGAAAACAGATTTTTTAAGATCCTTTGATTTGTAACTCATATTCTCTTGTATTTATTTTACCCTAGTAGTTCTAGCACATACAACATTTCGGAAAAAAAAGATTATAAATTCTATTTCTTCGATTTTGAATAAGAAAGCACATTTTTTTACTTTTTTAAATCTTTCAAGTCTTCAGATATGAATTAATGCTAAGAGTATTTTACAAGTCTTATTTTCAGCTAGTAAAAGTTTTACTCCTTTCAGTGATTCTCGTAATGAAGATATAAAACTATAGCAAGTAATGACTTATGCATTGGAATTATTATTTCGATACATCATTAAGTTTATTGTACGGCGCATGTCTAATGACCCGGTCTATTTAAATATATCGTTGAGGATTTGCTTTTGTTTTTTTAATATTGAGGTACGTAAACTTTATAGGATGGTAAACATGCAGCAACAAACATGTTACACGTTGTTTAGTATCGACCTTAATTAACATTCCCGCATATTTATGCTTTAAAAAACATTTTCCTTTCATAAAAGGCACGCAATAAACATTGGTATATTTATATCTTAAATTTATTATATTGCGTGTTTCCACATGGTGCATTAAACATCGTCATGACAGACGCATTGTGAAAAGCGATGCTTTCAGATGAGATCTTTCGAGATTAAAATTTAAGCTTAGTTAATTCGATTTCGCTGGACAATCCTCAAAAGAGATAAAAAAAATATTCTTCAGCTTAAAGCGTTTGTCACAATTATTTTAATAAAGTATCTTATTATTAAGCAAAAATCAAACAGCTGAAACCGTCTGATTTTAGCTCAGTTTGTGTTGGATTGGCATCTTTGCGACTTTACAGGGTTTTACCCGACCCTTGTGTTGAAAAATATTCTGAATTAGCATGCGGTGTGTTTGCAAGGGCCCATCCGACCCCGTATCTGCATAAGCTTCTAGCGGCCGGCTTCGTGGAAGCTGGAGACAGATCAGAGGATGCCGCCCAGATATAAGAGCAGCGGGATTACATTTGGTTGGTTTTCTATTTAAAAGAGATTATTTGTTGGTAATTTAGTTTAAGGAAGCGGAGGAGGAAATTGAAGAATTGTTTAACCGTCTTACGTAGTTTCAGCCGATAAGAATTGTGTATAATTTTCGATTATCATTTCTGTGATAGAAGCAACGCGTCTATCCTATCCATTTAATTGGTCAAGGTCAAAACCACGGCCGATAGAAATATTGCAAAGATGTCGTGTCGCTCTAACAAACGGCAAGCCTTAGTCAGGTGTTTTTAACACCTCTCGTTTATTTTGACCAAATTAGAACTCGGAGTCGCTAATTGCGACGTAACGTATCAAGCGGCTGCCAATGAAAATGCACATATCGCGTAATGAACTTAACGAGTGCAGGGTTAAAACATGTTCACGGCCAAACAACAAGGCTCAGCACGTTCGATAGTGTCATAACATCGGAACGACCCGTAGGAACCGGCACGCAGCATCTCTATCCCTAGCGCCTACGTAACACGCTACGCGGACGGACGTTTCGCGAGGTGAAAACCCTTTTGCGGCCGCACAAAAACATAAGTGACTTTCCCTGGGCAAGGTAAATGAGAATTAAGAGGGAAGGTTGAAGGGCTAGAATCGTGGTTCGATCGGCGGAGCTGGAGCGAGTATGTTCGTCCTGCTCTCGCGGCGCCCTAGGCTGCGGCGCGCAGTGGCGCTCCATCCAGTCGCGGTCTGCCGGCCGTCGCGACGCTCGGGGCTGCCGCCGCGCCGCTGCCGCCCGCGCGTCATGTGGGACACTGTATGAGATGCACTGCTGATACTGCGTCGCTGTGCGCCGAGCGCCCGGCCCGAGCCGGCTGTCCTCGCACCGCGCCGTCCCCCAGCGCTGCTGGCCCACTCTTGTGTACAGTGCAGTGCCATCGGCCCTTTGTTTTTGTGTTGTGTAGCTCTGTGGTACGATACTTAACTATACATCTGTTCAGTTCAAAAGACTCGATCAGTTCCGAATTGTTGCAACTAGTGATTGTGAGTAGATGACACTTTAGTCTTTTGTCGAATCACTTGCGAGCTGATTTTGCTGAGGCTTTGTTTTGATGTGGAGAGCATCGATTCTGATTTGAGGTTTCCTATCCAAACAATCCGTCGTGTGTAGCGAACACGGTTACACAAGAGATAAGCGTTTAATCTGAATATCACGCGGTAATAAACATGCATTAGCGCTTTACGTGCGGCAGTGTTGGGAGCTATCCGTAGGTACAGCCTGATGCCTAAATGCTCAATGAATGTTTTGACAGAGTCAAGGACTCCACGGACACGCTCATCTGACCACACGTCACATTCAGCTATTATGACTACACGGCTCAATTACGTGAAAAAAGCAAATACTACAGTATCACACGACCAACGCTAAATGTAGAGGAATTTTGGACCCCGCCTTTAATAAAGAAATAAGACATTTTATGTTTGATTACGTTCCGTAAAGACAACCTGTGGCATGTTTATTTTGCGCGTCATTCACGTTAATATTGAAATTGAAATGGAAGGGTCTAACTATAACATGTTGGGAATGAAATAACACTGGTTATAATTCAACAAAGAAATGCCGCAGTAGTAATTTGTTGAGCGGTCTAATGGAAATTAAAATACATTTTAAAAATACCGATAGGGCGTGCGGTTGCATCTTTTATCATTATAATTAGACTCGGTTTTATTTTTATCCTAACCCACTAATACTCGTTTTCATAGGTGTGACGTCGCGCTTGCGGGCCGCCGTTCGAGATCAAGATGAATAGATAAAGTACTTATACTGCGTGCAATTAGTTTCAGTGAATGGAAGCGTTATGTTTGGCGAGGGCTGACAATGGGGCTAATAATCTAATCGCATCTGCTCCAAACAATGGTAGGCGTCGCCATTTCAGGAAATGATACTATTAAAGCACGACATATTGTCAGCCGCTAACATGGCAACTGATTAATATTTAAAAACGGCCGTGTCGTTCGCACGGCGGGTTAAATAGTGAAACCGACACGAATATGCAATTACCTAGTTAGCAGTGCCGGCTACAAAAATGAGTCCACAATTGAACTACCGACCGCTCAACGAGTAGTAATTGATTGGCACGATTGCAACGTATCGCCATTCCTTACAAAAGTCATATATCAATTATTGGGTACGTAGAGCAGCTGTTGAATAAATAAGCGAGACTCAATCAACAGTTATTGCTTCGGTTGTCGGGAGAGTCGTACCGACAAATTCGACGCACCGACGTCACATTATTTGATTGATATTTCTATCAGTCGTCCTTGACCGAACTATTACATTGGGGCATGTTTGCGGCAACATATATTGGTATTTGTTTATTTTAAAGTCGATTGAGCCGTAATGTAATGTTTCAATTGGTGGGACTGGGCCTTTCGTGTCGTTGGAAGCGGTTCCCAGCGCAATTTATTGATGTTAATGGAAGTAGCTCCTATTTAGTAAATTAGTTTCCCATTGTTTCAGCGTCTACGAGTATTTGCACAAAGGCGATTAGTTTATAAACAAAAGTAGGTAAACTAGATAATTGACCTTCGTGTTGATTATTTATTTAAACAGTATCAAATCGATAGCAATTGTTTGACGTGATTAAGATGGTCTTTGCATTCGAATTTACTAGACGGATTTTACTGACTGATGACTGTATTTTTTTCATCTAGTAACCTCTGCAATGTCAAGATGTATTTTGACTTTATTTTACGTCAACAAATCAGTTTGTATTGAAGAGAATGTAGAGACAATTGAAACTCCAGTGTTATAAAATGTAGATAGAATATCGCTGTTCATAAAACAATTGAAGAAATAACTTCGACTAGTGATTGCGATCGCAGTACGGAGACCGCTCTACACCAGTGGTATTGTTTCATTGTTCCAGTTTGTAGAAAGGCTAGGTTTGTAAAGCCCGGCTTAAGGGCAAGCCGCTTCAAGCCGAGTAATATATTTATGTGTCATTGTGTGACAGTTGAAACAGACGCCGAAAACATTTAACGAAACTAGACCGAGTTTTACTCCTTGTTTTTAAATGTAAACATACAAAATGCTTAATCTACGGTAGAGTTATGAAAGATGACTGATGTTGCCAAACAAGTATTTATTTCCTTATTAACATACTAGCTTTCCGCCCGCGGCTTCGCCTGCGTGGAATTCGGTTATATTGCGGTATAAAGCGAACATTCCCTCGGGAACATCATT
>BHDV01010167.1:136345-148185 GCA_005406045.1 Adoxophyes honmai
TCCAGTAGTTTCGGAGCCTATTCAATGCAAACAAACAAACAAAAAAACAATCAAATCTTTCCTCTTTATAATATTAGTATAGACAATGACAATGCTCAAAGCAAGTGGTTTGAATTCACGACCTTGGTAAACCGTATCACGTTCTTTCCAACCGATTTACCCTAAACCCAACCAGCTAGACCAATTTTTCAATGCATTGCTTCAATTTATTTTCCTTGGAGATAGGACCTTCTGTGATATACCCTTTGAGTCGTTCACTTACTAGAAACTTACTAAAAATACCTAAGTTATATTTAATAAGTGACGAGAGATTGCACTTGTCTGATACTAATAACCCACTGCCACTAATAGTTTTAATTTCATTAATTTACTCTGAGCAGGTGCGTTACTTTTGATTGACAAGAACTTTGTTAAAATTAAAGTTATAAGACTAGCTGTGCCCGCGACTCCGTTCGCGTGGAATAGCGACTAATTTTCCCCGTTCTTTCCACATTTTCCAATGTTTCTTCGTTCGTATTAGTCGCAGCGTGATGTTATATAGTCTTTAAGCCTTCCTCGATTAATGTTCTATCCAACACACAAAGAATTTTTCAATTCGAACTAGTAGTTCCTGAGATAAGCGCGTTCAAACAAACAAACAAACAAACTCTTCGGCTTTATAATATTAGTTTAGATTGGATAAAAAATGTACGCAATTTTAACTACAGTTATAGGGAAAAAATACATGTAAACATTAAGGGTTAGTTGTTTGTATTTCCAATTAAACACAAATCTCGAATACGAATACTGTTTATTACTAGCAAATACTGAAGAAGAATAAAAACGATGCCTTAACAAAAATATATTTTCATCGTGTCAATGAAAAAAAAAAAATGCTTTTTTAATCAGCTGGAAGCTATTACCGTGGTCTGTTTCCGTTAAAAAAAAAACAGGCAATCTAATTTAATCAGCCTCCTCCAGGAAAAGTTTAATTTAATTTTTCTCCAGGAATACGCCGTTGCACGAAACTAATTTAACAATTGAATTATTTCCTTACTTTGTGTCCTACACTTTAAACATTGCATTTATATTTGGATTTATTGTGTTTGTTAAAATTGATAACAGTAAACCTTAGAATACTTTAATTTGATTTATTACAATTCAAGATGATCCTGCAGATTTAAACAAGATTCAAGTAAACTTGTTAAAATCTTAAGGTGTTAAGTAAGTGACAGTGAATACATAAAATATTATTTACGTAACAAGTTTTGACGAGAAACGCATAATTTTAAATGTACTCGTAAGAAAAAGTAAAAGAAAAGTCTTACTAGCCATCCTGTGGAGATCCTCTAATGCAATAAATAAACTCGTTGACGAGCTTGACGTCAAGGTAACAAAATTAGCTGTCACATTTCGTGGACAATTTGACAGTTTGAGTTTAGTTAGTTATGTTAGGCCGGCCACATACATTCGGAATTTTTCCGTTCGGAATCTCGAATCGGACTTTCCGAACGCAGTCAATCCATACAAAATCAATGGACCGCCACACACATTCGGAAAAATTGCGAATGTGTGTGGCGGTTCATAGATTTTGTATGGATTGACTGCGTTCGATTTTTCGATTCGGGATTCCGAACGGAAAAATTCCGAATGTATGTGACCGGCCTTAGACAATAACAGTACAGCTTTGAGAAACAGTCAGGGATAGGCAACGTAGCGTCCCTGTACAAACTCAAAAGATCCAGATTCCCAAATTGGTTTATCGTGATCTCGGGCTGCGAATCAAAAGATTTATGCACACAACGCCCAGGGATCTGACTGTATCCGTCACGTGCCGGATCTCCGAAACCAGATTACTGGGACGGCGAGTTTGACAAACTTGTAATTATTGGTTGCGAATGCGTTGGCGCAGAACAATGGTTCATTGGTACGTCAAATTAAACATTTTCCACGTTTTAGTCTAATTTCACATGTTTTGTCAATCGCTTGAAGGTCAGCAGGAAGAGATCCCTTAAGGGATATGTTCGCCTTTGTACTTGTATTTTGTTTTGTGTTAGTTTATGTCACGTTTATTTTGTACAATAAAGAGTTACATACATACATACATACATACATTTTCCACATTTTTGTCGAACGTTACAAATACATGAAGTCGACTCCGGGTAGGGCTTTTATAGTTAGAAAAATATCTTTTTTACTGATTACTCTACTCCGTTTCATATTACATGAGGTTTTAACGGTCAAATCCTTATACATTTTTAAGTAAACGCAAGGCATCACCGTTTGTATTGAGAACATTATATATAACAAACAGTAAATAAGTAACTATTATTGCCATAATGATTTTATCTTTGGATTCCTGATAGAAAGTCAAATTTTGTCAGTTAAATGTCTAATCGTAAACGAAACGGAGTATAGGTAATACCGACACGGAGGCCACATCACATGATAAATGATAAATGTAATTTGACACTGAAGCATTGTAAAAATGTTAGTGACAGTGAGTGAGAAGAACAAGTGGCGACGGCATGATGGCCCAGATGGAGATGGTAGGGATAATTGAGAGGGAAGAAGGAAGCAGCAGGAAAACTATCTCTGAAACAGATATTCTGATGCCAACTATGAATAAACCGTAGAGATTACCACCCTTGGTCCATCGGCGCATTGTCAGTCAGTCAAGTCGGTGTAACACGGAAAACCTTTTAAACAACGATAGAGCGAGTGCTTCTACCACCCTCGTGTGCAGTAGTTATACGTATATCGATAGTCACTATTTAATCAAATAAAACCGTTTGTCGTTATGTTAATAAGTCATGCTTCGTAAGCAACTTTCCGCGTGTATACGAACACTAAATAATGGGCCGTGTTTAACGTCACGGTGTGGCTGTTCCTCTTTTTTATTTTTTCCAGTCACAAGCTTTTAACCTCTTAATATGAAGGATGAGACGGCTCACGTCAGACGCTAAAGTGAAATTAAGAAATACGGCAACGTATGAATGGATTGTTAGCGAGTCATCATTTTACGGCGCCGTAAAGTGTATTAAATGTAAACTCTTATTAAAATGAACATGTTGCTCGGTGTTTTACGATAGGTATTCCTAATTTAAAGCTAGATTTGTTTTACGAAATTAACCTGAAGTAAACTGATATTAGTTGAAGGTCAAGCGTGGGCTGTCATAATAGGCTAAGGTCGAGCTAAAGTTTTATTATGGGTAAGGGCCTGGCCACATGTCCACGACACGACGTCGTAGTCGTAAACCGACACGATTTTTGCCGTGAAAATCCACGACGCGCGTCGTGAAATTTTCCGGCCGCTGCACCCGGGCACCGACGTCGTGTCGGAGCGCAACACGATTTTTCTCGTGAAAATCCACGACGCGCGTCGTGAAATTTTCTGACCGCTGCACCCGGCACCGACGTCGTGTCGGAGCGCGACACGATTTTTGTCGTAAAAATCCACGACGCGCGTCGTGGAAATTTTCCGACCACTGCACCGGACATCGTAGGTATTAATGCCGGTGCGGTGCAGTGTTGCCAACTTAGTGGATTTTCCACTAGATCTGGTGGTTTAGACATGTGTTTTAGCGGGAAAATATTAGTTCTAGTGGATAGTGGATAAGAGTCGTAAGAGTCGATTCTGGGAAAGGGTTAGTGTATTGTGGGCGATGGGCTAGCAACCTATCACCGCAATATCACGTTTAACCATCTGGTTACCCTGTAGTAATTGCTAAACGTGGCACTGGATTTTTCAATTCATGTGCTCTGCCTACCCCTCTTGGGAATACAGGCGTGAGAATGTGTATGTATGTAGGTATATGTATTAGAAAAATTACAAGCAATGTTACTTTTAAATGTGTTGTGCTTAATCGTTTCGGTAATCGTTTAACTTTCTAACCGCGGTAAGTGGTCTTTAACGTCGCAGATTACAACTGCATCAACTAGTCTAGTTACGTAGTTTTGTTAGTTTAAAGATACAAACAGAACAATGTATCGATATCGATATTCTCGAATCACATTCCTTACACTATTTTCTTACTTACACATTTGCAAGCTTCTGTGTTTGCAGCGATCTTAAGATTTCACGACGCGCGTCATGGATTTTCACGACAAAAATCGTGTCGCGCTCCGACACGACGTCGGTGCCGGGTGCAGCGGTCGGAAAATTTCACGACGCGCGTCGTTGATTTTCACGGCAAAAATCGTGTCGGTTTACGACTACGACGTCGTGTCGTGGACATGTGGCCAGGCCCTAAGATGTTAGAGCTTTATTCAAAATCTAGGTAGCTCAGGATCTAGTTCTGCTTTTGTTTAAATTCTCACAGATTTATTTAAGTTTGTGGCCCGGTCTGTTTAATAAAATGATTAATACTCAGGTATATTCTTTGTAGGATAAATATATCACGAGTTTATCCACTAGAATAAAAGCTTCGAGCGTTATTTTCCATCGAGTTGATGAAAATTGACGCCATGCGTTGATCGTGGCGAAAAATGTATTCACGAGAATAATATTTCAGCATTTGTTTGAATAATTTATACGACAGTCACAGTTTTAAATTGTTCAGTTTGAGACTGCCATTGATCGGAAAAGAACTACATATTTACATTTTTGCTTCATTTGGAAAGCTATTGGACTAACCATTTATTTTTAAGCATGTCTTTTTAAAACAACTATTGTGGATTATACACTCCTCCTTCTAATTTGTCGTTTCGAAACTGTTTTAGTTTTACTAGGAAGGTCGTTAATGTCGTTAAATGTTTTACTGTGGTCGATACAGCAATATCCAGTTTTATGTCACCATAACATCTTTAATATTTTTGTAATGCTGGAGACACGTAGGTGCGTACTTTTAATGTTCGACGTATCTCGGTTCCAATCTAACATCGAAGGCATTCCTACGATTTAAGGCAAACGTATTATTAAAAGCTTGTCTGTTATAGGCCACATCGGGCAATCTATCAGTAGGCTTAGCACGAAGACACGCTCTAGTCGCGTCGCGCGCGGGATAGTCTACCTGTCACTTTCTGACGTCTCTAGTTAGACAGTGACAGGTATTGTCTATGTCGCGCGTATCTCTACTCGCGCCCTATCGTGCTAAGGGGGCAGAATACACACAATCGCCGACAATTCGAATAATGTTCGAGCAGGGTTTACGTCCGGTCATTTTGATCTCTTTAATTTTTCCTTTACTTGTGCTAATTATATCGAACGTCCAATACGCACGATTCGATAGCAACATTATTTACTGACGAATCGTGAGGAACGACCAACAATTTGGTAGTCTGCCAAACAAAAGTTACAAATCGTTATATCTGTCTGATTCACGCGGTGTGACGTTTTAATGTAGTTACAAATAATCATTCGATATTTTATTAGACGCATGAATCAATCCACATTAAAACAAAGAAAGTTACATCAAATCAGCTCCAAGTGTTTCGATAGCACCTTACTTTCCAGGTTCACGAAATGGGTTAAACGTGAACAAATTACCATTGACAAACAAATCAAGTGCTAAAAGTGAAATAAAAATACGCTTAAACCTTAAACTTCCTAAACAATCCTTCGACTGACATATCCTACCTTCAAGACTGATTTACCGACGTGCAGTGCCAAAGATTGGGTGTGAATTGATGGTGGATAGTTGGGTGTTGGTGTTGGTTTGGTCGCGCACGGCAGCACGGTGGTCGGAGGCGGGGTGTTCCGTTGCTGCGTGCCCTGGTGCGGGGCGCGCGCGGCGGCGCCGGTCGACGACGCCGGGTATGCGCTGCGCGGGGAGACGCCGCCGACTCCGTTGGAAGAATACGGTGAGCACTCATTTACTACTATTAGAACTAAAGTGCTACCAAAATGCTTCGTTATTAGGTCTATAGCTAGTAACGAAGCACTTTGGTAGCGAGACAGTTAGAGGGATGAGCGATATCGATAGGTCTTTGCTTTTTTACAGTCAAAATAGTTTTTTTTTTCATTAAAATGTAACGTAATTAGTGCATGTTTATAAAATACACCCATTTAATCATAGTTCTAGACTTTCATTACGGCGAAAAAATATCAACATTCAGGAAAAAATAAGTGTCTTTTACCCATCTCTAAAAATGTCAAGCTACCAAAATGTTACACCGATAACGGGGTCCACTTATTAAATTCGTTAAGCCAAAATACTGTATCGCGATTAAGATCCAATTTTTAATTAGAAGTTTGACGCCGAGTAAGCATATTAAATATTTGCTTTTAAAAAACGCTGTTCTGGAATACAGTGTTTTGGCTTTAAAACATCAATGTGTCCCTTATGAAAAGTACAGTACTTAAAGAACTTCATACATCTAAATAACAATGTTATATGTCATATCTGTTACGAAGCACAGGAGAGAATAACCGATGTTAATGTTCGAGTAACATTATTTGGTGTAGTCAATTTGACAAAGTTTACTACTTTTGCACTTTTCATAAGGACAGCTGTAGTTTTAACTAGTTTTAGTCAACCTAATACAAAAACGTTTTTTTGGTCTGTCATCTTTGCCTCCTGTTCATTGGGATATTTATAATAGTTATTGTAAACAAAAATAAATATAGACAAGTGACTCAATAAAGCAGTCAGCCATGTCAGTGTTGCGTCTCTAAAGACCACCGGCAGACAGATAGACAGATTGACTTGTTTACGAGCTATATGTATACGCGTAGAGCGATTTGTGTTGTATTTTTTGAAAACCAAAAGAATTCAATATTGTTGAAATGTCTTTTTGTATGAAAATGGTCGGTAATTTCAGCTTTTAATCAAACTCTTACTAAGGTTATCGAATTTTACCGAGCTCAACCCACGTTCAACGAAATTGTAACATTCCTACTCTACCTTAACCTTAATAAATTTCTAATCTTACCAATTTATTATTCGACCGCAACTTCATGAGCGCTGAAATGCTATATTATTTATAAATAAGAATTGTGTTCTGGCGTTTTATGTTACAGTATCTATGAGTAAAGGGGGCAAAATATTATGTGTGCAAGTTTTTACGTTTAAATGTCCGACGATTACAAATTTCAAGGCTCTAGTTACAGTAAGATAAAACGGTGTGACAAATTTTATCCTTTAGTTTTACTTTTAAGAGAATTAATGGGTTGAAATTTTTGCTAAACACTTAGCTATCACTTGGGCACATTTTAAATTACTTAATTGAAAAGCTTCCCATTTACCAACTTTTGAAATTAAATGGCCGACCGACCAATCACGAAAGTGCATTTTGTAACTGGTCACTCAGTCCATCACCGAGACAAAAATAGAACTACTCGTACCAATTCTGCGTTACAATATCAAACATCAAAACAAGGGTTTTGTATACATTTGAATACGCGGCGTGCCTATGCAACGTAATATCGCAGGAGTGGTCGTATTTTACACAAATATTGAACAAAGGGGAGGTTCGATCCGATCGACCATCGAACCCAGAGGGCGTGCTTCGGGTCTATTTACGTTAATTCAACGTTTAAAACACTGTGTACCTACACCGAATATAATGGGTTGATCGACAAGTAAGTCAATATTAAATTAATAATTACTTGGGAAATTCAAACTGTTGAGATAACGCTCTGGGGTTTAAATTTAATATTGGACACCTCTAAGGACATAATTACCGAATGATGGAGGCCAGATAAATAAATTAGTCCGTTCAAATAACTTCGGAGAATCCCCTGATTTACTTTTGCGACTTTATAAACTGATATAAATAAGAGTTTTGCCCAAGTTTCTGAGTCTGCTTTATTTATTTCGTGAAAAATTGCGTTCATTTGCGCGTAAATTTAATCAAAGTATCCGAAATACCGATTACTGAACCTCTTATTTATCCGGCCCGAAAATCCGATTCTATTGCTTGTTCTTTGTTTGTGCACTGACTAAATGCTCTAATTAGACTGAGGTAGAAAGCAAGCACAGCTTCTAATTGTAACTTATATACCTTATAGGGATATATCGTACCGTGTAAAACTAGATTCGCTTTTTTGCTCACCTCAGCCCTCTTCCCTCGACCACTGGCTATCGACCGACCTTTAGCCGGAATTATCACTTGCAATTAGTGAATATAGCGCCGCTCTTTGTGTTTAATTCTGTTCCAGAGCACAAACACTTCATACATAATTAATGATGACATTAATTGAAACCAACGTTTTATTTGTTGTGGAATCTGACTCGCACATTGCATAAAATTTGATTGAAGTAAACAATGTTACTTGAATTTTGAATTTAGCGTAGATATAGTGATCATTTTAATTAATGACAGTTTGTCGGGTTCTTTTTTTTGCATCGAATTTCTTAGATATAAAAGGATATCAAAATGGGTAGCTTTTCCTGCCTCCAATATAAAATAAACGTCAATCGTACTATAAAAAATTCATAACAAAACTGGCAGGCAAATGCGAAAAAGGCAGACGGATAAACATTTTCCTTGCCGACGCGACGGTGGTCATTGCCTGTCACATTTTTTGACAGAGGGGAAACCATCTCCTATTATAAAGTGCTTTTGTACCTTCAAGATCCGCCATAGAAATAAGAGGGTATTATATTTCTCCACATATTAAGTTCGCGTCAGTGAATCGTAATACCGTCTCTCTCATTGAAGCAATATGTTTTCGATTCTATCCGATTTTTAATGGATCATTCAACCGTGGTGCAATAAATTGTTATATCGCTGAGCCATTGCCACATAAGATCATATTTCACTTGCACAGTTTCACCGGTTTAACACGCAAGGTAGATTTTGAGGAACACTTATTAATATTCTCCTCTCATACTAAATGGATCTGGTATTTCCTTAATGTTGAAATCTTCCCCTCAATTGAGCCGTGCACTTGAATTACTCTTGACTTGCTAAAGGAAAGTGCTTCACACTTAAAACACTTTTTTTTTGTTTTAAAATAGTAATAAGTATCGCAAATGTAGGTAAACCTGTTGTATAGTCTGCTGTCTTAGATAATTAGTTAACACAGCACTTCCGTGGTTAACAAGCATTCACGATACAATGTTGAATTTTTATGACTGCGAATACGATTGCGCTTTCCACTTAGTTAGGTGTGTTAGCACTTACTTAGTCTTTTCTAAATAGGTTGTATCTATTCTAAATAATTGAAGTGAACGTGATAACTTGATAAGTTATGTTAATGCTACAGCTGTTTGTAAATTTTGTTCACTGTCGGTATTATTTTTTTATAAATATTGCTATTAATGTGTTTCAATCATTGCTTGATCGCAAGAACAGGGAACAATTGAAAACATTAACTTTTACACAAAGGTAATAAGATAAATAAATGCCTGTACAAATAAACCAACATTAGAGACATTTATATTGACTCGCGTTAGTGATCCTAATAACATATTTACATAGCCTCCATTAAGCAAAGTATATGAGTAATTGAATCGAAACACAGGCTGTCAGACAATGATTGGCTCAACAAATGCTATGAAAATAGATAATAAACCATCTTTACTACACAAATAGTTTATCGTGTTGGTTCTGCTATCATAAATGACGTAATTGTAATTGATTTATAATGAGACAGTAACAGTAGACCGAAACGAGATAAATAAAGTGGAGCTTGTTTTCATACATAAAACGTGTGTGTTTCACTACTTCTAGTTCTTCATGATATGGTGGGAATCTTTATTAGCAGTTTTCTCTGCGACTCATCGCTGATAATTAGGTTGTGAGTGATAATAAGTTTAGCCTCGTTTAATACCTCTAATCTGTCAAGGTTTTTAACTTTAACGCCGTAATGCCGTGATTGCTGGCTATACATATTTCCCCCATTTAAAATTCAGGAAATTAATCTAACTGTTAATAAAAAGCGTAATGTTTATTTTGCTTTCACCCCCGGCAAGGCCACGATGGCTGAACGAATGGCCCACACGGAGCTGGCCTTGACTCGGCCCGGAGCCCTAATTCTACTAACGGTACTTTGAAACAGTATATTTAGTTAATGTATCCTCATAACTAACAATAAAGTTGTGATTATCTTTATGTGCGTAATACTGTTACCGTGGCTAAACGAAATATATGCGATGACGAGCTTGGAGATATTTTATTCGGAGGCATTAGGATGCTCGCGTAACATTTTTTATAAACATACGGGATGGATTTGACCTTTCAAACACATTTCGTGAACGTTAGGTAATGAAATCGTAATGGGCCACTTGTTCGAGTTTTTTATTATGAGTGTGTTCCGTTGTCCTTTTTTTATTCTTTATTCTCAAGGCTTTGTTAAATGTAAACAAAGTTAACCCAGTGACTCGGTACCCAGGCGAGTCAATCTTCCGTGAAACTTGTTCTCGGATTGACAGACGCAATTTACGTCACTGGTCGTTTCACCGAGTCACGTCTCGACATTTGAATCGTTTATCTCACTTAAATTAAAATAGTCAGTACCTTCTAAAAATAGACATGATTAACAGATGTCACTTAACTATGTTGTAACACATTGTTTAATGTTTAGTTTTGAGTTATAACTTACTCACGATTAATTTTTAATAGATCTTGGGGCAAAAATATTTCTTTATTTTAAGAAAGAAGTCGTGCCCTTATCACAAAATTCAACTTGTTGTTATTTTCTTGCCCTGTTTTTCTCAAGCCCCAGTAGGTATGATTTGCATAATAAATTCCGCCGATCCCAATCTTTCGAACCGCTTACCTTCTTATTAAATTTGAATAGTATGCATTTTTTATTAAATTTCGAAGTGCCCGATTGTTTTTAGTAATTCAAGAGCCTGATATTATATTCTGGCCACAAATTTTTCACCAGGAAGACGGCAATTACTCGTTATAACTGTGTCCTTGTTGAGAGCTAGCGCCACGAGCGGCGAATACGTAATTTCAATGGTGCCTACGTTCACTTAATAATTCTCGCATTATAATGAGTAATGCTCCGAGGGAGTCGCGAGCGTTGTTTAGCAAAACATTTCGGTCTATTACGTCTCCGTGCTACGGGCGTAGCGCTCTACGCTGAGGCGGCCATGTTTGCTCAGTGTTCTTATTGCCTTGATTGCAGTTACTCCGGAGCCAGTAGTAAGCTCGCCCAGACCCCTCGGACAGCAGTCGCCGCTGCCCGGTATTGAGGAGGAAGACGACTCTGATTGGCCGCTCGAAGACGCGACGGACGCGACACTCACACCCTCGTACAAGAGCACCAGAAGCAGCACTGACACTGCTTACACGTCGTCTAGGAGTTCTGGGAAGAAGCGTAGTTTTAGTAGTTCGTCGGCCGTGAAGATATGCATATCGGCTACTGCTAGGAAGTCGGGTAACGCGCGTAAGCGTGGCTCGGGCGCGGGGAGCGTCTCGCCGTCCGGGCCGCCGGCGCCGGGGGAGGACCCGGCGCCCGCGCACGGCAGGATGCAGGCGGAGCAGGGCAGCATCGGCGAGCTGCAGAAGTACCATGGCAGGTACCTCAAGAGCCGGCGCCACACCCTCGCTAACGTTCGGTGAGTTTATACGAGTATAACGCTGGATTTAATCGACCTTGTGTCTCGTTATTATTATATCGTTTGAGAATCGACTTGTTTTCAAGTTCTCACCATTGTCGAACAATAAGTTTAGTGTACATTATTATTATTTGTGGTCTATTTCAAAAATTTAAGAATACTTTTCCGTAGATGGGTGCTATTAAGAAAAAAAAACGACACTTTAAGCATCAATTTTTACAAGCGTATTTTAAAACCTTTTGTCCTATAATTTTTTACTTCGTTTGGGTAAGGCCGCAAAGTATTACGATCTCCTCATCTTGAAGTACAAAATTTGGCAAATATCGTCGCTTTAATACTAAACCGCCGCATCACAAAAAATTACAAAAACGGTTTTATTGCAAAAATAGGTTTAAAACTGGTTAC
>BHDV01010167.1:150165-165265 GCA_005406045.1 Adoxophyes honmai
TCATGATGAAATTTTTAGAAGTCTCTCCTGTAAAATTATGCTCTTTTGACATACGGCGGTTTAGCAATAAAGCGACGATATGTCCGTCGATTAAAAGCAAATACGTCGCTAAGGTGAAGACCAAAAACGTTTGACACGAAAAATAGATGAGTTTGTGTACCTATAGAAAAAGTTGCAGATTTTTCGTAATATTAAGACAGGCGAATGAAACCCTTGCCCATCTTACTCATCCCGAATAAGAAATATCTTAACAATTTTTATTCCACACGAAAGGCTAATTGACATTACTCTAATCATCATCGCTACTGACAGAGAAGTTTAGTTGAAAATTAATTACTAACCGAAGTACACACGTAAGATGTAGAGAGTAGATTTGTGATAGACGTCCTTCAATAATAATAGTCTCATTACAAACACCCGACTGACTAATCCGGAATTGCCATCTACCGCAATAAATACCTATTGTCAGTCTTCATTAAGACAAATGTGCTGTACGCTATCAATTATTCATGGTCTATGCCTACAAGTTCGTACATAAAGTTAAACAAACAAGTTAATGAATAAGCAATTATCTTGTACATTCGCACGTGTCGCCGTATTACTTGCGTTATTTGTCATTCCTATTACACCGAACAAAGATATCTTATACATCTTACTATGTGTCAATTCTTGTCCGTACAAATCTAATCTTTGTTAACAATACGAATCGATCGTCAATTCTTTACGTACATCACACTTGTATTCCCAAATAGGATAAACAGAGCAAACGAAACGCTGCATAGCCAACACCGAGACTATCTCAAGTTTTGTGGCTAGTTTTATCCGTATCAATTGTGCTCTTAATTCTGAGAGGGGATATCATATTTTTTTCAAATTGATTCAAACTTGAAATATATTTTGCAGAATGGGTTTTATTATGAACAAGATTGACAGTCAAATGTGCTACGGAGAAACCCGTCTTCACGATTGTGACATTCTATCAAAGGACTCTACCTGGTTTCTGAGCGGAAACCTCTGTCAAGCAGTTAAATAGGAAGTAAAGTGAAAAAAGAAAGTAGTTGACAACATGACAGTTCGTCAGGTGATATATTATCATTATAAAAACATTTCAAACTCGCGCTTTTGTTTTAAATGAAAAAAAAATATTTAAGAATACGACATTTAAAAGTTTCAAGTGCGTCACTACGTGGTACAATTTTAACCAAGGCGTGACGTCACAAGTCCGCGCTCCAGGTTTTTGATGATTCTTTAGTTTGCCGATGCTTAATTAGGTACTTGACATTCCTATTAATACTCATTTTCTCAGACTAAACACGAGATTATCGCGTGACAAAAAGGGTCATGCTTTTGACGTTGATTCTACAAACATGACAATAACTATGGCGTTAATGCATAAACCTAATCATTGCTCATTACGCAGCCATTATAGCGTACGTAGATAATTTCCCCACGTAGCTGCATTGTGATGAGAAACAATAAAAACTGTCAATCGTTATTTAATTTCGCAATGTGGCACGATTTATACGAGCATTCTGCTTCTCACAATTTGCAGGAAAAACAGCAGGGTCTTGGATAAATTAAATGAAAACATTTGCGTTGACGACGAACGCGGTTTGCGAGCGATACCTAGATAAGCACGGAGTAAAAGATTACAATGGCGGAGGAGTTGTTCTACCAACGGTGTCTCACTAAAACTCTGTTTAATTAGGGTGGTCACTCAATCGTGCGGATTGTGTGTACCTTACCTACCACTACTACGAGTTACTGTTAACCATTTTACGTTACAGTCGAGTTCATAAATATATAAGCAGAAAATGCCAAATATGTAAACTTTTGTACCTTATTGCCAATGTCATAAAGGTGGACAGATATTTTTGAACCCTCAGTTTTACTCATAATATTAATGAACTCGACTGTTCTACAGGTCGCGCGGTGAGCTAAGATCTCTCGGAAAAAGTTGAAAGGGTATGCGCAGTAATAAATTTTTAGATCTATTGGGTATATGAGAAGCGAGGGATGTGGACGGCGACCCGTTTTTGGTAGATCAGTCGCACTTCACATACCCGCGTTGCCCCCGATGCGCCGATTACCTCCACTAGTTTCGTCGAGCGATCTTAACCTTTTGACCGCCAAGGCGCGAAGTGAAACGCTGTTCTCCTGACGCCACGACGTGAGTCGGCTCTTAGATAATGCTTGTTTTTTTTTCGAATGGTGCTGTATTATTTTATTTAAATTAGGTATAAAATAACTTACACTACCTATAAATAAAGTAAACCTAGAAAAAATGTTGCAGCATTTTATATTTCAGTTCTTTCGCAATAACTACGACGCACCATTTAACGTCGTGGCGTCACGGGCACTGACTTGCGATGACGTGATATGGCGTCTTTGGCGGTCAAAAGGTTAAACCACCGCACGATGTATAAAGTTGATAGAGATTAGAGAATGAACGCTTCGAATTGATCGACTTATCGATGGCTTTTAGCAATTTTTTTTAGATTTATGTTACGAGGTACGAAAGTGACGGGGTGCTATTAGCCAGTCGCCTAAAATATACCTTAACCTATTTCCTTGGTAGTCTTTTACGACACAAAGAAATGGAGAGGTGTTAAACCCGATAGCGTAGCGTAATTTACCATTGGACGCTAGCGACTACGGTCACTGTAAACCCAAGGTAATGGTTATATGAAGTATACGAGTCACAGTGATTAACATAAACATTTGAACCGAAATTTACCATACCTTTGACATTTGTTTGTTTTATTGTTGTAGGCAGTCGTTCATTTGTTCAGGGATCAACAAAGCCCCGAAGAATTGAAATTAGAGTAACCTTTTGTGGAAAATGTTGGATGTAAACATTTTTGACGCACACATATTCCGTTGGAGCTGGAATAGGATTAAAAATAACTGTGGGTTTATCCTTAGTGAGCACTTTTACATTTTACTCTAGCAATACTGAGTGTTTTCATAACGGGCAAAGGTGGCCTTATGTAAATGAGTCTGCGTTGGTTTCTCAATATTGAATTGAACGAGACACCTAGCCTTTACCCGAGTTAGATGCGCTGTTGTAGTTGTATTACATTTTTAATTTAATGTAAGTTTTGCATAAATATACGAATCCGACCTCTATATTTCCAAATAGGTTTGAAATTTACAGCTTTTTAGGTTTTATGTTAAATGGTACTATAATGACGGGTTATTAATAGCCCGTCGCCTAAAATATACCTTAACCTATAGAGCTAACCTAACCTAACCTGGAGAAAGATCTCTCTATTGAAGGTTTTCCCACAATCTCTCGCCAGACATCCGAAAATTCAGACAGATTGATGCGTTGGAAGTCGAAGGTGTAATGGCTGATGTAACAGTTATATTACTGGCTATCTTACCTTCCTCGCTGGGATACTACAGTAGAGCACTGCTGCTTTGCGGCCGGATCGGAGTATAAGATGTAATAATCCAAACGGGCCCACCGGGCAGTAGCACCCAACTTAAACTTACCTAGATACAGCGGCACCAAAAGCTAAGCACAGTTCTAGAACCAAGGATTATCGGATCGATGCGTACCTCTAAAAATACCTCTCAAATTTGACCAACTTTACAATTTCGCCGTCGTTTAAAAATAGGATCAGAAGCGTATTTAATTTACAGTATCCGACGCGCATCTATTTGTGAAATTTGGGCACTAAATCAATCGAAGCGGCGTGACAGCGTCTCGAACAAAGGTCCCCTTTGCATGGGACCGTTCAGTTGTAGGTGATGATTGATCGAGACTCTGCGTGATTGATTCCCGAATATTACCTGATGGATGCGTGCCACATTATGTACCATTAGGGGCCCGCGGCGTGTTCGCAGACATATTAGGATTTTTGATAGAAATATCTCCGATATTGGATTTCGTACAGGAAATCTACAATCGTATTAATTTTATAAATGTGTGGGTTGGGGTAGATTCGGTTGTTGGAACGGTTGTCACTAAATTGAGTGCCAATTGAATTTCTCAAAAGGAAAAGTTTTTTTTAATTATGATTCTGTATAAAGAGACATGGTATTCGACACTAAGTACTTACTAGCTATTTTAAATAGTCAGATCTACAATATTTAGGTATGTTTTCAAATTGCACACCTTGTGTCTATTAACTTTTAATACGTCTTTGAAAGGTGTGCAATATGTAGTGTAAAATATCGACAAACGATTTCGATACATTTCCAACTTTGTTTTTGCCAACTAATATATTTCACTACTGGGTGAAGGTTTCCACTGTCTTATGTCACTCTCCCTTATCCTGTCAAGTGATCACGTCGTCCCGACATCTCCTATTGGGTCTGAACCAACTCCTTTGGCTATTCCTCGGAACCCATTTGCAAACCATTCGTGCCGATCTTCTGGATGCATTCGGCAGGCATACCTCGGTCTGGCGGTCTTGACACTTTCATCTATTATAAAAGTTTTAGTACGCAGTTAGTATCCGTGTAAAAATATACAAGTATCTTATAACAGAAAATCTGCCGAATTTCCGGTTTTATCAAGATTCACGGCCATGAAACACTGGTAGGCAGGAAAAAGTAAAAAATGCAGCATTTCTTTTGAATAGAAAAGGCTTTTAGTGCTATCCTCGCTGCCAACTGACAATTCCAGAGTCTGTTTCAACAAATAAACCATATTTAAACTTTTTGAAGCCTGTACCCACTGATGTTCAGTTTGCTACGTTGGCATGCCTCCAAAGACGGATCGTTAGGCGTTCTGTAAAGTTGCCTAACTCGGGTAGACAGTGTTAATTTAACTTGAACAATAAAACAACTAAATTCTGGACATACGTTTATTTCAGCTATGGTTGTGGTAGTCTTGAAAATAGCCTTAATAGCTGGCTTAAGTCCACTTTAAACGAGAGTATTGTTAAAAACGTATTCAAGGCGCTACAAAAAGTATATTATGCATCATTTATGTAAATAATATACGGTAAGAAATACTAAATTTTAAACTTTAGCACATATCGTTCCCTATTGATCATTGTTCTTTGTTATTGTACATAATAATATACAGATACACACACACACAAACAATTCACGCCATTCACGACTAGACAAAACGTTACATAAAAAAAACCTGAGTATATCACGTCTCATAGTCGCGTTTAAAACAGTTGTCTGGTACCTATAATAATAGGGACAAGTTGCTAGCTTGTCGCATACCTTATTAAAGGTACCTACTAAGGATATAGACTATATCCTTAGGATATCTAACCAGATCTGCCAAAGAAATGAAGAAGTACAATCCTAAATCCAACACCACACTGGGTTATACAATTAATTGTGTTGAGAATAAAAAGTAAAGTAGAATATGGCTTCGTCATAGTATTCAAGTCAGTCATCAAGTATCAAAATCATTCACAAAGATCAGTGACGTCACATAACAATGTGACGTTATCTCGCGCAATTACACAAGAAAAATAGTGACCATATTTACCCTACAGGATGTTCCTTCAAACAGCGACAAACATGGCGTTTTTCTGAAGGAATTTCCCCCGGGAACATGAAAGTGTGGCGAAATGACTTCCTTAGTGCGCGTACGACTCGCGGCTTCCGCCTTGGGCAGCTCAAAGGCTGCAAGATATGTCCCAGAAAGACTAACACTGACTGGAACTTGCTTTGTCCCTTTCTAACTGAGCTGGTTTGAATGGGATAGATTCAGCAAGAACGCAGTAAACATGGCTGGTCATTCATAGTCGAATTGTGAGTTGTTGGCTATTGTTCTATTTACGAATAAATTCGAGCCTGTATTCCCAAATGGGGTGCGCAGAGCACATGCAATGTTACATAGGCAAAATTATCTGCTTATTTATTATTTAAGTATAAAGACAAAAATAAAAAGCCTATTTTAATCTATTTATCTTTTATCTCCTCTTACCGCTTACCGAATTCACGAATTCTAAACCCTACGTGGGAAATGTAACCACTCTACTTTTTCTTTACTTTGGAGATGCGCATGTGACAGCCAATGCTAAAGCTAGAATTTCAAAGTAAACACTGCAAAAGAGGATTTGATAATGCATACCTGTAACTGGTATAGCGTTGTTTTGGTCGACCAATATGTTTAGCTAACTTTCAAGCTTAAATAAAACTCACATCGTTATTTTTTCCGATAGTTACATCTAAGAATACAGCCTCAGAGTACTTAGAAAACTTCAAGCTGCTTATGCCACTTATTCCCTCGTCACGACGATAATTTGTCAAGATATAGAGAGTAAACATATAGATTAGATCCTGAAAAGGCTCAGCCCTAATCCTCGAGGGTCTCGCTAACAATACTTTGTCTCGTACCAAAAACGGAATACTGTTAACGATAGGGTAGTTCTTTTACAGGAGTTTCTTTTTCGACCGCGCTGTATTTATTTTTATGTTCCCGAAAAGTTCTAGGCGCCTTGAAGAATAGGAACCTTCTGATTTTATACCTCGCGCGTCCACTTCAACACTGGCATAGCTTAATTTATTTTTAAAGTTTTTTATATTTAAAGTTGTGCCACTGTTCAACAGGGTGTATTTATTTGTTTCTACTACTCTTACACTTTCTTTATACATTTTAGCGGCCACCGCATGCTGCACGCAGTGTAAGGTAAAAGAAACAATGCTCGACGCCTCAACGCCCAGTAGTTGACACCCATCTGTCACCTGTCTTACTATGACATAAGGTTGCAAGCGCCAAGTATCGGGTCAGCATCGAGCACAGGGACTTTAACCTTATTTGTCAAAAGCAAACATTCAAACAATATCTAAGCGTGACACTGAATTTATTCGCAGATTTTGACAAACTTGAATAGTTCTCGAGTTGGAAGTTAAATACTTTGCTGGTAACTCAGCGTAGAATGTCAGTAAAAGTATGGAGAAGCACACAGAATCTTGCTTGCTCCATATCTGCCCTTCACTATCGCTTCTTACAACACCGATGACGCATATAAAGCATCAGTGGATGAGAGGATGCGCGCCGTAAACAACTGCACCCACCGACGTCCGCGAACAATCTATCTAGGCTAGTTACGAAACTTCAATCCCGGGAATTAGTCTTCACACCGTTTCACAACTTCCTGCCTGAAATGTGAGATGAATCTGTATAATTTACTAAATAACGTTTACTAACTTACCTACTCTATCGAACCAATAGATTTCTGACCCAACGTATATCGCACTGCTCAACAAACGACCTTTTTATTAGGTACGCTTATTGAGACAACGTTATACGGTAGATCAGAAACCAATTGTGTTGAACATTGCTTTAGTGATAAAAGTGAGTTTCTATGTACCTATGTGATACCAGGCACGACTTTATATTGCTCAGCATTATCTCTTTCTTTTTGCTGATGTGACAATTTAATGTTATCACATAATAACAATTTCACGTTGCTGACAGCTTTCATCAAATCAACCTAGAAAACAAGGATCTTCGTATATCGTGTTTAAATAATAAGGCGCATCAAGCGTGCGGCAAACAATTCAATGTACCTAATTGCAGATTTACTCTGCATTTGAATATCATGTGCGTCAAAAACTTTACGTCAAAATCAATGTTTTGGCATTCAAAATTGAAAAATAGTCACTCTCTCGTTCGTCCCGGTGGGAGGCGAGCCGGGGCCAGCGCTAAATAATAATCGCGCAATACCCAATTCTTTTGGGGATTTGTGG
The DNA here is from genome assembly GCA_005406045.1 of Adoxophyes honmai. Classification (NCBI taxonomy): domain Eukaryota; kingdom Metazoa; phylum Arthropoda; class Insecta; order Lepidoptera; family Tortricidae; genus Adoxophyes; species Adoxophyes honmai. Next base: position 157,840 of record BHDV01010167.1, read on the forward strand.
TTCCTTTCACATTTAACGCCAATCGGAATAATTTGGAAACGCCTGAAGCGTACATTACGATGTTTTGCAACGGTATCGGGATAACGGAGTAAACATTGCTGGTTTATGATCAGGATATTGAGGATTATTCATATTTTGAGCCGCGCAGCTTCATGCAGCAGCAATTACGCTGAGTCGTTTACCTAATGCGATCACACTTGTTCTAGTTAAACTACGTGGTCAACGAACATCGAGATTCCACTAGATTATCTGCCGACCGCTGTCACCTAGAGGTAGTTAGGCTGTGAGAGCTATCGTTCGCCGAAAGCGACCGACTACCGTGTCCTTCATACTCTTGCGGTTGCTGAATCCTGCGAGTTGCAAAATGCTTAATGTATATTTTTTAATGATTTTGTGCCAAGTTTCTTAAGGGCGTAATCTTCTTGTCAATCATGGTCTTGAAGAGCTGGTAGACTTAAACAAAATACGTGTAAAAGAGCCCCTTACCCTCTAAGGTAAAAGTACCAATGCTAGAAGCCTCAACGCCCAGTATATGACACCCATCTGTCACCTGTCTTACTATGACATAAGGTTGCAAGTGCCAAGTACTGGATCAGTGTAGAGCACAGGGACGTTTACCTTACTTGCGTAAATACAATTTAGATTTTTAAATGGAGCTCTATAGTAAACAAAGTCTTAGCCCGCATGTTCATACAATGCGCGATACTTAAATGTACCGTCATTTTCTAGGGCATGAGATAGCAAAGTACGTCTATTTTGTACCACTAACGTTAGCTGGGCAGCATATTTAGATAGTACCCTGTATAATAGGGGCCCTACTCGTGTATTATAAATAAAGTGTCCCTTCCGTTTTAAGTACGTAAAATGGGTAGATGGGTACACTTCTTATTTAGACCTGTTTTTGTTCTTTGTACTACGATGTTTTTACTGAAATATTCTTTGTCACAAAAGGATGTAATAAAGGAAGGTAACTGATGTCTGATCTAGTGTTGAAATCGATTATATTGAACCTCCACTGGTGTATAAAAATAATATATTGATATAGTTTTGATGTGTGGAGGATTAGAAATCAATTGGTTCGATGCCATACGGAAAAACACACGCACACACACACACACACACACACACACACACACAGCGATATGTTTAAAATATTCATGTTCTCGTTTCCATATTACGTTTTATGAATTTTCATAGAGATATTATAACCGTGTGGTGTCGACTTTAGCATGATACCCATTTTAATTTCTCTCTTTCTTCCGTGGATGTCGTAAGAGGCGACTAAGGAAATAGGTTTAGGTATGTTTTAGGCGTCAGCCCAGCAACCTGTCACTACTATACCTCTTCCATCTACGTTTAAACGCAAATCTTTTTACTTGTACTCTTAACATTAAATCAAAGTTTTCCAAATCTTCAGCTACATCTGAAGCATATAGTACCTTAATGAGGTCCAACTTCTTAATAATATAACACCAACACATCCAAAGCTTCTCAGTAATGTATTCGCGCTTCCCTAAACTTTTCAAAAGTATTCCGCCTCTAGGGATTCCGATCTTTACAGGGTTTTACAACTAAATGGGGTTTCGTAATATCAACCGCGAGGGTCTTTTTTCAGATATTGATTTGTGATTGTATTGATGCAGCGGTAAAGGTTAATTGGGGGTATTAGGTTTCATAAGTATCTAAACAAACATTTTTTCATAGCGTAACTGATATACTGACAGATAATGACGGCCAATAGCCTACATAGTGAATACTTAGAGACTCTTACTACGAAGTTTGAGGTCCTGGGTTCGATTCCTGGTCGGGCCAGATGTTTGTGTGATGAACAAGAATGTTTGTTCTCGAGTCTGGTTGGTTTAACACATTCAGAACCAAGGACCCGGCTCCCGGGTTCTTCAAAACATTCCCGAGATACCGAGAACCCGGTAGCCGGGTTCATTTTGTACTAGCTATAGACTACTCGGTTCTGATTTTAGGTTTGGTCGTGAATGTGTTAATACACATATATTTATCAATATACACACAGTATAAGTATTTTTCACCTTTGAATATGCAAAGGTATCGAACCTTAGAAGTATTTAAAGATAAAATACCGTGAGACGCACTCATGGTAAAACAAAACCTCACCTCTTTCTATCGAATTTGTCTCGACATGTTCAATGCTCGTCTAACCACAACCGCCATAACGCATTGTTTACAATGATGAGTAACGAATTGGCGCGAAAAAAAATGAGCTTATTTCGATAAAAAGACGTGAGAGTATCCGTTTTACTCCACAATTTATTAATAACCCGTGTGGTGGCGGGTTAGAATAGCACCTCCCTCTTTCTTCCCGTGGGTGTCGTAAGAGTCGAGTCTGGGAAAGGGTTAGTGTATTTGTGGGCGATGGGCTAGCAACCTGTCACTGCAATATTACGTTTAACCATCTGGTTAACCTGAAATCGCTAAACATGACACTGGATTTTTGAATTCATGTGCTCTGCCTACCCCTCTTGGGAATACAGGCGTGAGATTATGTATGTATACTATATGTATTTTATTAATAAATTTGGCAAGGTATAGTGTTCAGCTACTTCAGAGATACTCATTGTCTACATCGAGGCGGCCATGTTTTATTTATGCAAGGACTCTTGCTCTTTAGGAGACATATGTATTCTCTTTTTATTCAATCGCCGTCGCGGGCAAAGGCACAAGACTCACGCTGCCGACTTCAAAGGGACTGCAGTGCAGCGCATGCATCATGCATTATAATCTGAACGTGTATATTTTCCAAATACGTCCCGTGCAGCGGATAAACGCATCGCATTGAGTTTGTGAAGCAAGATCTTGGATTCTTTTATCTGAAATACATTGTTTTTTTATTTGAGTCAATTTGTGTTGATAAAAGTCTTTCTTTCTGTTCGGTTTGGCCATTTGCATTTTAGGGTTGAGCACTGGTATCTATTGATTTTATATTACACATACACACACACATCACTGTATTCCCGAATGGGATAGGCAGAGCACATGAGACGTTACATAGTCAAAACCATGACTTTTTCACGCTCCGTACCCACTGCACAATCTCAAGTTGAAGTATAGAAGAAGGAAGTACAATAACAGTGACAGGTTGTTAGCCTGTCGCCTAAAACGTACCTAAACCTATTTCCTCGGTCGCTCCTTACGACATCCACGGAAAAAATGGAGAGGTGGTATTCTAAAACAGACACGTGAGTTGTTACGAGGATGCGTAATTTATAATTATCTAGCGAAATCCTAATGCACAAATTTTTGTATTTTTGGTCATAGCGCACTCTAATTGAACAAACAAGTGAAAAATGACGAAAGCAATACAATGACTTTAATTTGAAACCTTCCAAAATGTTATTTTTTGTAGTGTTTAAATATTACGTTAGCAAGTTTCCGTTTTTTTTAATGATCAAGCAAACACGATGTACACAATACACACGCACAATAAACACAATAGAGCTCAAAAGACCGTCCGCGCCTTTCCAATCTCCACACAAACCGTCGTAATTAAAAAATGATTACACTCACATAAGTGTGTATAAAAGGATGCAAGAGGAGACGAACAGTGGTAGTAATTCGTTTTCCACGCTGCGGTTTAATTGCTCGTCTATGTTTATTCCTAGAGCTGTCTGTTTAGCTCCAGAAATGTTTACTGAAGGCACGTTTTATATTCATTGGGGGCTGAAAGTACTATTCTTGAGTTCTTAAACTAAATTGGCGCGGACTTCTCTTTACTCACTTATGTACAAGCTTTTAATTAAGTAAACGTCTGAAATGTAATTTGCTTTATTATTGCAACCATTCGTAGCCAGTTTCTGTATTTACTGTGATATACGTACATCCACGCCTGTATTCCCAAATGGCCATACAAAACGCCACCTAGACAAAACCATGGCTACTTCATCATCATACCCACTTTTAGCACAATTTTAGATTAATATATTGATAAAAAAGTCATCATAGTGACACGTTCCTAGCCTTTCACCTGTCACCTCACTAAAGCCCTCTTAGTCTCCTTCGTCTCCCCTTACGACATCGATGGAAAAAATGGTGAAGTGTAATTCTAAACCCGATACCACATGGAACACAAAGCACCAGTACCACATTTATTCCTCGAAGCTAAGTGATGCGATTACGCGATTTACGTTTACCTCCTCAAACCAGACATCGGAGCCAAGTAGTAAAGAATAAGTTATTTACTTCCAGACAGCCTTCATGCCTGACTTAATCGAGGCCCGACAAAGTTGGACCCGCACTAAGCGAGTTGGTGCTCCTTTAGCTCTATACTTAAGTCTACCTCAGTAGTGCCTTGGTAATACGACACTGTAAGAGTAGGTACTGACTCAAAGTTGCTGGCTCCTAGTACAGTCAACGAAATTGATTACTGTGCCACTTTGTACCTTTTCACAAGAAATGCCACTGTGACATACCATACTTTCTACTAATCAAAGCAATATGAAACTCACTATGAAAAGGTTCAAAGTGGCACAGGTATCAATTTCCTTGATTGTAGGTACATAGTAGGTATAAAACAAAGTCGCTTCCCGCTGTCTGTCCCTGTGTTGATCTTTAAAACTACGTAACAGATTTAGATACAGGGACATAGCGGCTGCGGCCGTACCGCCCGTTAGGCGGGGCGGTGGCACGTTTCAGTTGAACACCGCGTCTAAAATACCAAAAACAATTGATATTCGGTAGTAAATTTAAGTCAGAATTATCCGTGCAAAGCCGGGGCCGGTACTTGAAAAGCATCTTGTCAACTTCCGTCCGGTCGTATTGTCGATATTTTACTGCGATGTTTATAGTGTCGTTGTAACACTAGTATTTCATGTCTTACGCTTATTGTTACACAGTCATTATTTTTATAGTTTTGTTTCTCGAGATTCTGTTCTATTTTCATAAATAATTTTGATACTTCGTGAAAAACGCACTGTTGTCTTTAACAAAACCATTGTGAGGCAATACTTGTTCACTTCTGAGCAATAGTCATTGTTGAGTTCTCTCGGAAATAATATGTGATCTCGATAACACATGCATCCTAAATCGGAAAACTGTAACAATATATTTATTTTTGTTCAACCATCCGCTTTTAAACGTTCTCGCGACCACTAGCAACATGCCTGAATTTTTACTCAATTCGACATTATAAAATCCTTTCAATAAAAACAATAAAACTTTGCGAGTTATTGACAAACAACAGCTGGCAAAAGGAACGCCGACGGACCGTAAACAAATGAAACTGTACGGCGGAGTCTCTGTAGTTGCATGAGGAATGAACTGAAAATCCGAGTGATGGTTTTAAGAATAGAATGTTGTGGATACGTGGATTTATGTCCAGTGAGAGCGGTCAGAGGCACACGAGGCGCGATAGTGGCGGTAAACACAACGCGCTAATGGGACGGGGCTGTCTCGTAAAACAAGCACGCGTCAGCTCTACAAACGTTTGTATACATCAGCGGATTGATAGCAGAGCACAGACTTATATCGAAATAGATGACTCAAGTGTATGTACTTCGCGTGCCAAAATGGAGCCAAAAGGGAGAGCAATTCTCTTCCTTTGACGCGATTTTATTTAGTTTTGTACCACTTAGATTAATTAGGTTTAACTGCCTAGCGACAGGACAACTTGAATAAAGCGGCGTCACTTTTGAATCGGTTTCATTCAAACTGTCAATTCCCATCACTAAAGCACTCAATGTGACGTCATAGTAGGTAGAGAAAAAGTGACACGCTTGGTTTTCATACTAAATGCAGGAACTTGCGATATCTATTTCGATATAAGTCTGTGTAGCAGAGTTTGCGAGTGCGCTTAGCGAGAAGTGAACATTGTTGATGTTTCATTACACCAAATTGCATGGTTTGATTTAGTAATTTGGAATATTTGAGTAACAAAGTTATTACATTTTATAGCTCAATTTAGCCCGAGTTACTGGTTACGGCGAATTTAATTATTCAGATTTTCGTCTAGCAATATCTAGGTAATAGCGTTTGTAGTAAACTAACGCTTGACATGTTTCACAGGTGCACGTAACGTATTTATGCTGCAATGTGATGCGCCGTGCTGCTGCATTCTCCGATACTGTAATTTATTTAGATACTTTGCCTTATCTCAGAGAAAATGCAGGTTTGGAGAGCTTCTCAATATCCGCAACATTATACAAGCAAGCTTTTGTCAATGATACTTCTTTTAGATTATATCGTTTTAAACATATACTGGTTTATTGGTATTACTTTTTCTTCACCATTAGGCGCAGCTTTCATCTTGACGACATGCGCTATAAACAAAACTAAAATCTTTCAAACAAAATGCCGTACACTTTGGCCGTTCAGCAATCTTCTGATACTTTGCTTATATGTTTCCTTTTCACTTGGTAGACGGTATTCTATGAAGAAAATTCCTCGCCACCGATACATTCCGATACGTTGAAGCATGGAGGTATGATCCCATGAGATCCCAAAGTAAAGCTTACTATTAAACACACAAGTTTAGGGTAATTGCGGCCTCGGAGTAGCGGCCGAACGACAAGTGGGTCGGCTGGGTATCGTATGTGATCTTGTTCTTCGTAAATTTCATACAAGTGGCCAGTTTTCAAACGTTATATTGTGTTTCCTGTAAGCCTCTGTTTTGAAGGTCTTTCTTGGCTTTCACCTTTATAGCATACGTAATCCCTTTTAGATCTACGTTGTCTATTTGGTCAATAGATTTAATTTAGTTATATAACTAGCATCCTAGCCGACGGGTAGTTAGTAGATGGGTAGTTAACCGCCCGGATACTGATACTGGGTGTAAAATTAGTTTATCGTGCCCAGAATAATACTCTGCGCGCCATGACGAAAGTTGCAGACGTGAGACAAAAGGCATGCAAGTCAAAGTGAGGCTGGGCTGAGACGGATGAGTTTTGACTGAGTTTCCCACCAAGTGGAGACCGACAGATTCAAAGATGATAGCGAGTTGAACTGGACTCATTTTATGAAGCCCGCTCTACACTCGCGGCGCGAAGTCGCTCCGTGAATTCACGGCGTGAATTTACGCAGCGGCTCACGCATAATAACTAAGCGCGAACGCAAGGCGTGAACAACATCTACTCTCGCGATTCGCGGCTTTCGCGGGCATTCGCGGGTGTTCGCGTCGCGAGTGTAGAGCGCGCATGAAGGTCTGATTTCAAGAGACTGGCAATAGTTGGGGCCTTTGCGGCTCTGAATAATAATTGTAATAATACAATTATAATTATGGATGGCGAACCTCTAGTGACATACGTGTCATTTTTATTGAATCAAATAGTATTATTATATCCATGACGTGCCATCAAATAAATAAAAAAAAAATAAAAAAAGCATTTAATTCAGACAACTTGATCCATATTGTGTTAGTATTATTACAAAAAAAGACTTAAATAACTATGTTAGTACCTAA